>PVJA010021058.1:18051-36197 GCA_004027025.1 Myocastor coypus | reverse complement strand
TTTTTTTTTTTTTTTTGTTTTGTTTTTTTTCATTTTTCATGTTTATTAATCCATGTTTAGAGCACACAGCGACACAACAATCACCCTCCCTGTGAGGTGGTGGTGCATGCACTTAGCATATCTTAATTCTTTTCTTAATCCCCTTCTCCTCTTTTCCCTCTCCCTAAATAATATAGTTTTTGCTTTGTTTTTCCTAGTTAGACTGTCTGACTTAGTCTGGATGGCTTTTTCTTTTCCTTCAAGATTAATCTTCGTAGGGGGCTGGGGAGATAGCTCCGAGGCACAAGTGCCTGCTGGGCAAGTGCAAGGTCGTGAGTTCGAACCCTGGTCCCACAAAAAAAAAAGATTAATCTTCGTTGCCCACAGCATCTGAGTGTGTAATTGTTAGGGGAACTGAGGCTAGGTGGTAATGAATAACCTCAAGATCATGTTCTTCCCATGGCTCTCCTTCAAGTAGTAATGCAGGGACCCATAGTCCTGTCAGCTTATACCTCTACACTCTGTGCTCAGAGGTCACCACAGAAGGACGTGGGCAATGGCACAAGCTCTGAGAGCAACCCACATAGTTTCTTCTTTACCCTACTGGCTGGAATTCAACTATACAGCCCCAACCCAATAAGAACTCTTAAGAATATCCGGGAAATGTGTACACATGTGCTTGGAAAATCTGGTGAAGCCAAAGATGTATCTCTCCTACAAGGAAACCCCCACACACACACCTTACTCTAAAATTACTCTTCCCTTCAGGCCAGTTTAAGTTCCCTTCTTTAAGTATATAGCACAATCTTACTTGTAGTAGACACTGTAAATGCAGTTGGCACGGTAGATTGGGTAGAAGGAAAGATGGTGGGATTGTACCCTAAGAGGTTATAGAAAATAAAAGAGTAAACTAGAGTGAACATGTATTGAAATGATTAGTTAATGAATAAAATTGTGCATTAATTTACAGTATCCCCAAGAATTATATGAAGAAATCAAAACTAAACGGTTAAAAGTTAGACTGGATGGGAGGTCCTAGGAAATCTATCATTTTAACACACAACCTTACCAGCCAAAGTGGCTCCAATTCTCACCCTCTCTGAGTCACTCTGGCAGTCACTTTATAGTTATTTCAAAGATTGGGAAATTATTCTGAAGGCAGCGTGGCCTGTCGATAGCATTGACTTTGGCTCCCTTCATCCTCATTCTCAGTGCTGCCATGAGTCGGATTTTAAGCCTCTAAAGTTGGCTGCCCTTGAAATAAAATGGGAAAACCTGAGTTTGTGGGCCAGCTTGGTCCTCAGCCAGTTCTGAATGGAGCAAACAATCTCTCATTTGTGGCACCCTGAGCCTGCAGTGACCTTCCGGGCAGCCAGGATGCCAGAGGGAGCACATATTCTCTGAATGACAGTAGAGGAAGAACCAACCCATGGCCCAAGGACTAATGAATGGGCCCCTCTTTTTCCCTGTGATTGCAGCAAAGCCCATGGGAGGCTTAACTCTTTCTTATCCTGAGATTTACACACAAAGGCTGATCTATCTTGTCTCAGCTAAAAATGAATCATACTGGAAATAGAGAATAATTGGCCTATTGCTAACCAGAGTTATTTATGTGAGTGATTATTTGATTAATGTATTTTTTTTTCATTTTTTATGTATTTGGTACAGGGTCTCACTATGCAGCTTGGACTTGTAGTGATCCCCCTGTTTTTAGCCTCCCCAGCACTAGGATTACAGGCGTGCACCATTACACCTGGACTCAGTAGCTGGCTCATCATGCCCTGGGAGCAGGGCTGACACAGCATGTGGGACATGGGATTGGCTTCTGGTTCCTGCGCTTGCCAAAGCTCTTAGTCCACCGAGCTATCTCACCGGCCCTTATTTCTTTACTGCTATATCAGAAGGCAAGAACTACTTTCGCTTTATTGTCTCCTACTACTTAACATAGTGCAAGGTAAAAGAGCAGCATCAGGCAAAGACTAATTAAATACAGAGCAACAGTGGGAAAACTTGTCTCGAGACTCAGGCTCTCATCTCACTTGGCTTTTTCATCCCATCTTCCCTGAAATTGTGATTATTTCCTATATTCATTATAAGTGTAAGATCCATTTTGAGCCGTTCTGCTGCTTGTTTCTGACTCAGTGACTCTCAGATCCCTCAAAACAGAGATTTGTAATCAACTCCTCCATCACCTTTCATTTTGGGGCTAGTGGTGATACCTCTTGCTTTCAAATTGCTCCCCTATGTATTTCCTGAGTGTGACGGGTGGGGGGGGGCTGCTTGGCAAACCCAGAGGCAAACCTGCTTACATCTAATTTTCATCACACACATATGTGGCTTGACTTCCTATGGTTTATCAGACTGAGATCAGCAGAAAGTCCAATATCAGGACACTGCTCAAGGAACAAAGAATTCATCCAGCAGTGAATGTACGAGGAGATAGGAGGTAGAGCAATCTGCTGAAAGTTGGCGCTGCCTTGGGTCCATTCTCTTCACATGGCTTACCCCTCATCCAGAGGCTTACAGGCTCCCAAAAGAGTAACTAACCTGATGGCAACACTCCAGCAGGTTACTAATCTTTGCCACATGACTGTGTGAGGTCCCCAGAAGAGTTTTGAGATGATATTGGTCCGAGGTTCTGCGTAGATTGCTCTTGAGCTATCGTGATCTGTGCTGCTCTAACAAAATATCTGAGATTGGATAATTTACAACAAACAGAAACTCATTTCTCACAGTTCTGGAGACTGACAGCTTCAGTGTATGGCGAGGACTCCTTTCTTCCTTGCTGTTGTATGATCCAGAGGGGAGGCATGCTGTGTTCTCATACAGCACAGAGCCCCTGGGCCTACCTGGGCTTTTAGCATGCTCACAAACCATTCAACCATTCATGAGAGCTCACCTTCCACCTCCCAGCCCCAGGCTATGGAGGGACTAGCCAAGTTATGGAAAGGCCTTTAGGGAGGAATGAATCTCCATCTGTCTGAAGTGCCTCAGGCAGGTCACTGTCCCACACTCTCTGATGCACTTCCAGATAAAGAGAAGCACCTGGGGGAAATGGAGCAGGAGAAGAATGAGAGCACTATGAAAAAGGCTAAACTTGGGCAGAGCCATCCCACAGCCCTTCACATCTTCACTCCTAGACCAATTCCTTGTTTTCCTTGAGAAGAAAGCAGACTCTCCTCTCCAAGTTGTACATACTGAAAAATTTAACTACAAACATACAATCAGGAAGAAAACAAAGAGATAACCTTGCTAAGCTGTCTGGTTTCAAGGTGTTTCATCTTTGCTGGACATTGTAGTAAAGTAATTGAAATTTATGCAATGGGCAGGGTTGTAGGATGAAAATATAGTGCACCCTGGAATTAAATTATTTCTTCATAGAATAAGAGTGAATTTCATTTTGGCAGAGCAGAGTCAGTGATAGAAAACAAAAACAAAAACAAAAAAGCTCATGCACAGTATCAGCCCAGGGAGAAATAGGGAGTAGGAGCAATTATCTAGGAGACAAAGGAGAGAATCCTAACCCTGGTGGGAAGATGCGCGGGTCTTAGTTGGCCCACCTTCTCAGGTTCTGTACCATATCCTCCCAGCATCATGGCCAGCTTAGATACTATCCAGCACATTGTTATTGCTGTGTGCATGAGTCCGCAGTCAAGGATAGAGACTGACTCACGAGGTATGATCGGAGCGCCATAACGATTAAGAGTCCAAGCGTGGTGGCGCAGGCCTGTAATCCCAGCACTTGGGAGGTAGAAGCGGACGATCACTATGAGTCAGTAGTGAGAACATGTACAAAAAAGAAAAAAGAAAAAATATAATGATTAGCAGTAAGTTTATAGCATTCTCTGAGGTTGTTATAAGAAGCAAAGGAACCAATGAGGGCAACCAAATTCAAAGCCCTAAAGTGACACAGAAATGGGCCCATAGTATATGCATCAAAGGACACCAGTGAGAAAGTAATTGTGTTTCAGATTCAGAGCCAATGAACAGAACCAATCTTCCTTTACCTTGAAATACACCTTGTTAAGCTGTTGAATTCTTGTGGTTTTCGCTTGCATTGTTTTCTTCTGTAACAGTCATATAAAAAGTTTAAAATCAAAATAAAAAAACTGTTCCCATTTCCTCTTTTAATCCTTCACTTTGCAGTCTTTATTTACTTATTTATTTATTCATTTATTTTGTACTGGTGATCAAATTCAGGATCTTGCACTTATCAGGCAAGAGCAACCAACCTCCTTGAGGGTTTGTGAAGGGGAATTCTACTGAGAAGGAGCTGTCCCCCTACTTTTTCAGTTGTTTAAAAATGATTGGAATCAGTTAGGATCCAGAGCCGCCCTGTCTGTCTGTCTGTCTGTCTGTCTGTCTGTCTGTCAGATGTTTGCAGACTCTCACAGGCACCCCTGGGGTGGATGAGGACAAGCGGGATGCCTCACTGGTCAAGCACAGCTTCTCATCAGGAAGAGGCCACAGATGTACAGACAAATAGGTTAAGTGTGAACCATTTTTCCCTGAGCAACACAGGCCATAGAAGATGAGATTTGAACTAAGTCTTCAAGGATGAATCGGCCATGTGGACAAGGGTGAATCAGCTGAAGGGGGTAATGAATGAAAGTGTGGACAAGCAGAAGTGCTTGAGGCAGAATGAATCCTGAGTGCAGGGCTGGGCAGAGGGTGGGGTAGGGTTTGAAAGCAGGCAGGTCTTTGGTATGGAAGGGATTGGTTCTGGCTCAGGATTTATACTTCATGCCAAAGTTCCTCAGTAACGGTCAAAACCTAGTGGATAGAATGTAATGCTGAAGCAGCCCAGCTTTCCC
Source organism: Myocastor coypus (assembly GCA_004027025.1). Lineage (NCBI taxonomy): Eukaryota > Metazoa > Chordata > Mammalia > Rodentia > Myocastoridae > Myocastor > Myocastor coypus. Next base: position 31,404 of record PVJA010021058.1, on the reverse strand, counting down.
TGGAACCTGGTTTAGGATGAGTGGTTTCCTTGAGGCCTCGCCACGAGTGCCAGAGATTCCCAGAATTCCACTCACACCTCAGAGGCCTTCTGGAAATGTTCACATACAAGTTCCCTGGAAGAGGTAACACATGAACAAGCTACCGCAGCCCCTTGCACTCACTGTCACACCCGCAATCAGACATTTCTGGAGTTCAAGAAAGCTGTGGTTCAAGGATGCCTGGGTTCAAGCCCAGATCTTTCACTTAACACTGACTCTCAGCGCTGTGTGGCAGCAAGGAACTACAAGTACTGTTCTAGTGCTGGAAAACAAAAATGAACAGAGATACATTCCTTTGCCGGGGGCCATTCCCTGACCACACCTCTTCGTAGCAAACTGTTTTAGAACACTGTTGACCAACAGAAACATAATGTGAGCCACATATGTAATTTACATTTTTTCCCCTGGGGATCCAATTATAAAACATACAAAGAAATCATTGACATTAATTTTTATCATATAACTTAGACGTAACTATCTAAAACTGTCCTTTTGGCAAGTAATGAAATTATTAATAAGGTATTTTTTGTTTGTTAGTCTTTAGCATGCGGGATGTGTTTTACATTTGCAGTACATCTCAGTTTGTATAAGCCACATTCCCAGCGGCTGTTCCCGATTAGTAGATGCTGCAGCGGGTATCACTGTCTGGGATAATGAGCCACACGACTGGACTGAGGTAACAGTAGTAGCTAGTAGCTAGTATTTCTTGATCACCAGCTCAGAGATCTTGAGCAAGATACTAAACAGGTGCTTGTTCCTCTTCTGTAAAAGACAAGTAGCAATAAAACCTAACTTACATTGTTGTGAGCAATAAGTTGAAAGATCTAACTGAAGCCCCAAATACAATCATTAATCCTTTTGCACACGTAGTTTTCTCGGCATTGAACACCTTATCTTCTCCACCTATAAATCCTGTTCATTTTTTTTTTTTTTGGCAGGACCTGGGTTCAAACTCACGACCTTGCACTTCCAGGCAGGCACTTGTGCCACAGAGCTATCACCCTGGCCCAAATCCTGTTCATTTTTAAGACCTTGTCTGAAGGTCCTAAGGGAGTCTCGGAGGTGTTCTTGGCTCTGGACCAACTTCTATAATGGTGCTTCTTAGCTTGATTTATGATTGATTTCTTACTTATACTCCCTGGAGAATATAGGATTATGGCATCTCAATTCTAAGATAAAGATTTTCCAACTTTTTAGCATCTCTGAAATGGGGGAGGGCTTTGTTATAATTGGTAGTGTTGTTTCTCTGTGAGTTTTTTAAATCTAGTGTAACTCTAGTACACGGCATAGATTTAATTAAGTTTTGTACTTGCCTTTGTTTTCTGAGGCACTGGCCTCAGTAAATGCTATATATATATATATATATATATATATATATATATATATATATATCATATCATATCATATCTACACTGTAAAAGCTTACTGCAGTTGACACATGTGTAAATTCTTTGGCCACTCTCCTCCTGGATGGTAACCTGTGTCTGGTCAGAGATTGGGCTTTTTCATAGTAATATTCTGGGCACCTCGTGAGAGGCCAAAATTTAATAACTAGTGTTTGAAGAATATGTGTCTTTAAATTGCGTGCAAAGAAAGAGCCCTCACCTTCCTCAGTATAGCAGGTTTAGGTTTTAAAATCTCCTTCATCAAAGAATCTAATGACTGCCTCAGGAAGTAGAGCAGTTCAACTAGGCCATGGAGCTGAGAAGTGTATACTGGTGGGACGGGTAGGGGGCTAGGGCTCCCCTCAAAGCTGTGTGCTTCCTCAGAAACCCCACAGAGCCCCCAAACAGATCATCTTTCAAAGGAAAGAAGAGCTTTTAAATTTCAAGTGAGTTTAAAGAAAACCTATTTTTTTAAAAACTGGAAACTATACTCTCAAATCATGCTATCTCTCTCCTGTTCCTATGATAAACAAAAGCATGCAGAAAAACTCTGACTAGAATCTGATAGACCTCCTACAGCCTGATAGCAATCATTAGAAGGTTAAAAAAAAAAAAAAAAGAATGTTCAGTCTAAAAAGGAGAAGAGAGAGAGAATGGGATAATAGAGAACTTCTGAGTAGTGTTGCTCCCAAAGCTAGACCCTATCAGAAAGAAGGAATTTTAAATGACTAAGAATGGTCTGGAATGTACATGGAGTTCCTAGAAGCAAATATTGACTTTTAAGTCTTTGAGGTTATCAAAAAGCTGTTGTTTGAAGATACACTTTGATTTTTACTTAATAAGTGGACTGGAGTTCCTGCCAAGTGACAAAACTCAGTTCATTTGGGGTATTTACCCAATCAAATACACACCTACATCCCTCAAACTACCACTAGCTCTCCTGAAGGGAAATCATTCCTGTTTTAACTTTGGCAAGCAACACAAGCACTGGCATGAACCCTGTGTGTGACTTTATCATGCCCCCTCCCTAAAGAAAACACTGTTTTAGAAATGCAATTACAGTAAGTTGCTCTCTGACTTTCCAAACTCAACCTGTCGAGCAGGCTTACAGTGTGAAGTCCCAGCAATGGGCCTGGCTGAATTTGGGATGCAGGGCTTCCTGGAAACACTAGCAAACCTAAGTTTTAGTCCTTCTGGTATCTCCTGCATCCTGGATTTAAAGCGAAAATCAATCACAATTTCTTTAACTTTCTGTTTTCCATTTTCTTGCTTTTCAAGTTCAGTTTAAATGAAACTACCTTGCTTGATGGATGGAAAAGTATCAAGTAGAAGCACCCTCACCAGGTCCTCCTCCTGGATACTCCCACCCTCCTCTTTCTTTACCTCCCACAGCAACATGTGCCCTCACCCAGCTTCTTGCAAGAGAAAATGTCTGCTGCTTGTCTCAAGATGCCCAAATTACGTCTTTTGGCAGGACAGAGAGCCACATGTATGGACACTGTTCAGGACAGGGCATTCCTCTTGCTGGGCTCTGATAATAGTTCATGGCTGATACTGCTGAATAGAGAAGACATGCTAACAGTTTCAGTGAGGAGGGTCCTGTAGTAGAGGCCACAGCAGGCGAGAGAGGTGCTTTTAACTCTGTTCAGCAGCTATCCATCAAGGTAGCCATGACTTGCCACACCTGGCCCTGGTAAGCCCTCTTCTGCGCAGCTCTTTTGGCTCATCTCCTTCTTAGTTTAGCTGAAGGAAAACTGAACCCCCACCCTGCCCCCAATATTTTTACTGAAACTAAGGAGGGAGCTCAGGAGAGACTACACAAAGCACAGAAGCAGATGAGTTTACAGAGTCACAGATTTCTTATCTGACAGGGCTTCCTGGAGAATTAGCTTCCTTTTTTCCGCTGCCACCCTCCATCAGAAAGTCCAGATCCGTTGTGTACAATAAGATAAGCATATTTCCAAAGGGAATAGGCCTCCCTCTTTTAGAGATATTGCTTTCCTTTCATTCTGCACCCCTTCTTTGCCAAGGTCTTGAGACTAATTTAAGAAAAAACAGGATCAACATTAAACCTATACATCCTTTTTTCTTAAAAAAAAAAGAAAGAAAAACTATGGACACGAACCCATAGACATGTAACAAAATAACCGACATAACTTTCAAACATATCGAGGTCATGAAAGTCAAGGAAACACAACTATTTTAAAATGATAGATGCTAAGCTGCTCATGGTGGTGATGCATGTCTGAAGTCCCAGCACCTGGAAGGCAATGGCAGGAGAATCACCATGAGATCAAGGCCAGCCTGAGTGGATCCAAGGTCAGCCAGAACTGTAGAGTGAGACTCGGCTTAAAAAAAAAAAAAAAAAAAAAAAAAAAAAGATAGGGATATGTCACCAATGGCAGTGCATAATCCTTCCTTCTTCTCTCTTTTTCTTTCTTTCTTTCTTTCTTTCTTTCTTTCTTTCTTTCTTTCTTTCTTTCTTTCTTTCTTTCCTTCTTTCTTTCTTTCTTCCTTTCCTTTCTTTCTTTCTCTTTCTCTTTCTTCTCCTCCTCCTCTTCTTCCTCCTCCTCTTTTTCTTTTTTTTGTGTTTCTCCACAATTTACTATTATACATCACAATCCAAGCAGTGAGAGAGTATTGCAGTGAATAACAGAAGTAATGGGAAAGATATCAGGAATATTTTATGGCTATTGAAGTTCAGATGAGATTTCATGAATTTATCCCATGAATCAAGTTGTACTGTGACCCTTCCACGTTGCATCACAAATGGGCTTCCATGAACAGTGCCATAAAGCCAGTATCTTGTCCTGTTTAGCCACAGTTTCAAGTAGAAAGTCAGTCCTTGCTTTGTCAATGTTTGACACCAGAAGGGAATCCTATACGGGAGTGGCATCAGAAGGGTACAAGTACTCCTGGGTACATGTGCTCCGGTGCATCCATGTCCCTGGCAATCCCAGTGCTGAAGTGGTCTGAAGAGGACTGAAGATGATGAGCAACAGGGTTGGAAGGTCCCTGGGCACTCAAGGTTCTTCCAGAAACATTAGCATCCAAAGGCAATGATAGCATCAGCTGCAGAAAGGATCTGCTTTCCTTTCAAATGCTTGTTAGTTTGAATTTGTTGAAAACATAACTCCCAAGGCAGTGGGGCTTATAATTTCTGGTAAACATATACTCATAAAAAAAAAAAAAAAAAAAAAAAAAAAAAAAAAAAAAGCAAACAGTTGTAGAAAGAATTCAGTTCTTTTTTTTTTTGCTGGCTGGCTGAGGTTGCCTTAAGGGCAGGTCTCATGCTTCATGTGAGGTGGGGATCGAACTGCTGGACAGTGCCTTTGAGAGTTTGCTGAATCATGTGCTTTAACCAGTTGAGCTACCTGGAAATCCCCAACTTCAGTTCTTTTTTTTTTTTTTCGGTCTTTCTGAGACAGGGTCATGCTATGCAGTTCAGGCTGGCTTTGAGCTTGCTTTTGTAGCCCAGGCTGGTCTCAAACTCACACTGATCCTCCTGCCAAAGCCTCCCAAGTGCTGGGATTACAGACATGTACCACCATGCCAGGCTTCAGTTCATTTTAAAGAGAGGAAAAATAAGAAAACATGGCCAGGGAGATAACTCAGTGGCATAAACGCCTTCCTGGCAAGTGCAAAGACCTGAGTTCAATACCTCTTTCTCTGGAGCCTATGCTGCGGCCACCAGGGCTCGTGCTGGAGTCCTCGCCGGCCTCTTTCTCAGGCTTCAGGCTGGCTGCTCAGGGTGCTGGGCTGTGGGTAGGTCCTATGGAGTGGGGCACTGTGTTCGGGTCCAGCAATGTATAATTCTAAACTGGATCTTTTTGCTTTAAAGGACGTTGCTGGTAAACATTGAATGGAGTCTAAGATTAAATTGAAACAGTGTTAATTTCTTAATTGTGACAGCTGTGGTAAAGTTGCAGGTTAAGTTTCATTGTTTTTCACTAGAGTGTCTACTAGTGATGGCATGACATATTGACTCCTTATTCTCAAATGATGTAGGAAAAATGTGTTTTGTACTATTGCCACTTAAATTTGCGATTAAGAAAAAAGCAAAAACTACTATATATCCAGCAATGCTGTTTTTATAAATCTAATCCAAACATACATTGTTGAGAAAAAAGTACAATGCCATTACTGTTTTGTTGATCAAGATAAGACAACTCAAATGCCTATTATAAAGATCGGAGTATTTTAGGGCTGGAAATATAGCTCAGTGGTGTAAGTGCCTGCCTGTCAAGTACAAGGTCCCAAGTTCTATCTGTGGTGCAAACAAACAAACAAACAAACAAACAAACGGGGAGTGGGTTTAAATACACACTCAAAAAGGACTAAAGATATTATATATACTACTAGGGAGTGATCAACAGGATATAATAAGCAAAAAAGAACACTATATATGTATAGTGTTCATATGTATACACGTGAAAGGAAATGTGTGCAAACTTTTAAAAACAAGCAATAAGGGCCAGCCTGAAAGCTCAGCAGACTAAAGCACCTGCTTAAGCAGAGCGCAGCAGCCAAGGTTTGACCCCGGGTGTGCAGTGCTGACCCCACTGTTGGGATGCACTGAGACAGCGATTAGATTGGGCATGGTAGTATGTGCCTGTGCTCTGCACACTTGGGAGGCTGAAAACAGGAGGATCACTACGAGTCTATCTACATAATGACATCCTGTAGCCCTGTAGACCCTGCCTTAAACACAGGAAAAAGTAAAATAAAATAAAAATGAAAACAGAAGAAAGATAAATCATACTGTTTTAAAAAATGAGTACTACCCTGTGCTCTGTATAACTACTATGAGGACAACAATATGCAATGTATTAATTATTGTGAATGTACTACTAATGTGTTTTGAAGCTATCATATTGTTATTTCTTATTAAAAGTAATAAAGAATGAGTACTTGTAAGAGGAAGACATAAGATAAAGATACATGTTAGAAACTAGATTATATTTAGTAAATTTGACTTTGGAGTCATGTAAATATTTTGTGTTTTGATCAAAAACATTTTTAAAAGTAGTCCTGAAAAATAAAACAAATTATCCTACATGTGAGCACAGTTTGCATAACCTTACTGAGAGAAACTATTGCATGTGATTTTTACCTCAGCTTGATTTCGGGTCCTGAAGGGATAAACCCTAGGAACAGCAAGAACTGCTGACACTAAAAACCACTTTATCTCTTTTTTTAGGAATCATATTGTTGATGGGAATGGTGCTACTTTTTGTGAAAGTTGTTTGCATGCATGCATGCATGCTGTGTGATAAAACAATTGCATAAATATATGGTAATCATTATGTGTGTTTGAAAGTCAGGATTCTAAACTATAAGAGAAAGGAGATGTAGGACTGAGGATGCTTAAATTTCTGTACTCCTGAATTTGAATAGCAAGTATCAGTATGAACTCATGGCATATTTCATATTAAGAAATAGACACTTCCTAGCTCAGCCTACTAAAACGACCTAGAAACAATCATCAGCTCAACGTAGTAAATACCCCAGTGTCAAGAGTGGGTTCTAGAAAACCATTTCCCATAGCGGAAATAAGAAATTGCTCCTTGGCGAAGTAGTTGATTCCACATTTAGTGCAGGAAGTGTACAAGATATTCCTGGAACATTTTGTCACACTAGATAATAAGAAAGTTATCAAAGACTAGTAAAATTGTGCCAAAGGATTAAAGAGTGAGAATTCTACTGGTCAAAGATGTGTGAATTTGAGCATCAGTTAAAACACGAAAGTGTGTTTAAACTGTGAGTTCATAGCAACCTTACAAGATAATAATTAGACATTATTTTTTGTGAATTTTTTTAATTTACTGGCAAATAAGAGGAAACAAGTAAGCATTTACCCAGCCTTTTGTGTATGAATGATTGTACTAGATTATTATTTTTTTTGTACTAGATTATTAAGTAGCAAGTGAGAAGTTTCTCTTCTCTGTTGTAGATGGAGAGCTAAAAATGGAGAACATCACTATCATTCTGCAACTTCTAATGAGTTAATAGATCTAGAAACTGGTTCATCAATAGCTGCTAGAACCACAAAAAAGAAAGAAACCAAACATTAAATAATTCCTGGTGCAAGAATACACAACAGTTATCAAACAAGCTTTCCAAATGAACCACGAAATCATACCTAAAGCTTATTGAGTTTAGGATTCGACTTTAAAAACACAGGACAAAGGTATATACAAATAACACCACAGATACAGTGAGAAAACTCCAGACTGAGAAACTGCATGGCTATCAACCCAATTTCCTAAAGGAAGTGCAAGGGGTTAGAAATTCACAGATCAAAAGAAGTGTAAAGGAGAAGTAAGCAGCAACCAATTACAGTGTGTAGGTATCATTTGAATCTTAAGCCAAATAAGGAAACTTTATGAAAAATGACATTCATGTTGACTAATTCTTTTATGAAATTAAAGACGTACTGCATTTTTTTAGATATGGCCTTAGTATTATGCTTATGTTTTTAAAAGGGTCTTCTTTTAAAAATTCACACAGAACTCTTTATAGAAGAGATCATATGATGTCTGGAATTTGTTTCAAAATAATGCAGATGGAAAGCAAAAAGGGATACGTAAAAAAGAAAAAACATTGGCCAGTATTTCATAATTATGAAAGCTTCTTTATGTTTTATGATTCTTAGAATCATCTGTGTATTCTATCTACCTTTTTTAGGTGTATGGAATTTTCTGTAACAGTTTATTATTTTTTTAATTTATTTTTTTAATTTATCTTTATGTATTTGACACAGGGTCTCACTACGCAGGTTGGACTCGCGTAATCCTCCTGTTTTCAGCCTCCCCAGTCCTGGGATTACAGGCACAAGTCTTGGTGGCCAGCTCAGCACACCCAGGCCTGGGGCTGGTGCAGTATGTGGTGCTGGGGGTTGAATCCTGGTCCCCATGCTTGCCTAAGTGGGCACTTAGTCCACTGAGCTATCTCACTGGCCCAACAAATATTTTAAACATGACACCTACTGTGTACTACAGATTAAGCTGTCATTGCCATAAGCCATGAATTGGCATTGCAGAAAAACACAGTCAGAACTTTTCCATCATGACCTAGACATATGGGAAGGGAAAATTTAGTGGCAATGTCCTTAACTCTCCCTGACTTGAGATGAATATACAGTTTCCTTTGCCCAACTGGAAACTGAGAGTAGAATGCACGCCTGTCCAATCAGCTCCTACATAGAGCTTGTTGAAGGCCGGAATCACTACTCTGGGTTCAGCTGCACAGTATTCAAATCTACTGAGAAACACATGCAGATATCTATCAAGCCAAAATAGGGCCATATGTGGGTATTAACAAAGAGCAATTAGACAAAAGGCCCACAGACATGCCTGACCTCCCCCTCGGCCCCTGGGCCAGCATGGAAATGTGAACTTTCCTTTGACACTGTCGTGACACCCTGTACCCCTTAACAACAGTCCTACACAGAGTGGACAGTGCCCTTTGGCTGCATCAAGAGCAGGAGGCCCAGTGCTCCACACTGCTGACATTCACACCACAATCTCCTCTTATATCCAGGCTGTACCCTATTTGCACTTTGTCTTCATGCTGCTCGAAGATAGAAACATAAATTCAACTGGACACTTCTCTGCCCAGTGTGGTGACCTTTATCATGCATGCCTGGGATGTTTTTCCAAGGATCCAAGAAGGAATGGCTTCATCAGAGACATGTGGTACCATGGAGATGCCTGACAGAGGGCTGAGTGTGGATGCAGTTCTTCCTGGAATACAGTTGACTGGCTTGCAGCTTGGGAGCATTTCAGTGAGAGCCCCGCATGACTATCCATCCATTCAGTCACTCATTAAGTAATTACTGAGCCTCAGCATTATTAGCTCTGGGAGCTATGAGGAAGAAAACAAAACAAAACAAAAAATGTTTGCCTGGCAAAGTTCTCTGTCAGGTGGTAGAGAAAAAAACATCCTCATAATTAATTTTAAGTTAGGACACGATATGACAGAATATGACCAAAGAATTCAGAAAAGGGAAAGACATTTTCTACCTATGGCCATGAAATTACAGGAGGGAAAATGTGTGGCAGACCTTGAAAGATGACTAAAATTTCACATTTTAGCAGAGTAGAATCAAGAATAGGAAAGGTAGTGGTAGCAGTGGTAAATGTTTTCAACAAGTTACACAGTAAGACTTTACAAAATCTTCTGCAACTATAATCAGTAGGATCATCAGCGGTAGAAACACCTTTGAATGCACGGAGCACTGCTGAACCTTGATACTAACACGCACTATTTCAGTTCCTTGTCACTATTCACTAATTTTTCAAAATGTTGATGATGTCTGTAAAGAAAGAAAGAAAAATCACACAAAGTAATCACCTGGTCTTTGATAAGGTACCGCATAGACTAGCCAGTTCTGAAAGTGGAATTTGGTTCAAAATTCTGTGGGGCACAGGGTTGTCTGGTACCCTTTTGAATGGTTGTACGGTCTTCTATTAGGTCAAATAACTCACAAGTTTCTTGATAAAAGATTGAAGAGCCACACATTTTAGTTTTTATGAACCTCAGCATCATTGACATTTTGCATGAAATAATAATTTTGGGCAGCAGTGGTGGAGCTTTTCATGCTTGGCCGGATGTTTAGCAGCAGCCCTGGTCTCTAGTCACTAGATACACTCACCCTCCACTTGTGACAGCCAAAGTGTCTTTAGACAATTCTGAATGTGCTGCAGAGGCATCAAGGCACTATACTATTTAACGAAACCAGAATTATACACAAAACTTGTTTTGGAGGATATCTATTTAGTATAGATTTTGTTTTAAGTGTTTTCATATATCAGTCCATTTAATCCTCATATACCCCACCCATAAAGCATAGATATGAGTATGATTTAAATTTGAAAGATGAAGAAATTAATCACATTTCACAAAAGTCTCATGTGTTTAGAGGTGGAGGGTTTGGTGATGGCAATTGGATGAGCACGTGTTATACTTATTGGTGAATTGATCAATTGACAAATTAATAACTAAATGTGTTATTAGGAGGTGGGCCTAGTTGAAGCCACCAGACCCTGGAGGCCTGGCTTTGGAAGATGTGTCTTCCTTTGCTCTCTTTGCTCCCTGGCTGCCACGAAAGAAGTAGCTTTGCCCCCACCATGGTGTTTCTCTCTTGGAGGCAGCTAACCTTGGACTGAGTCCCATGAACCAAGAGCCAAATCAACCCTCTCTTCCTTCAAACTGTGGGCCATGGGTATTGTTTCCCAGCAGTAGGTCAGCTGATTAAGCAGAAGACTTACTAACATACCCAAACTCTTAGTCCTTGTAATTAGAATCAGGATCTGTTCCAAGCACTTTTCCTCTCAGCCAAGAAGCTACATCACACTATATCCCAGACCCCCCAAGCCTCTCTTACATGGAAGTGTAATCCAAATGGTGTGTGCACTGCTAACATCAGCCCTGCCAGCAGTCTCAACTGCTGCTGGAAACCAGACTCAGCGGGCCATGCAGTGGAGTGCACATTGCCCAGGAGAGCTCAGGGGGCCTCCTCACTACCCAAGTGGTCCTAACTGCTTTCTCTGCAATTCCTCTAAAGTCCAAATGTCTCACCAGCATCCTTTCTAGAATAGCTTCTACCCCTGTTAATGTCCTCATAATCATGCCTTTGGTTGTCATCATGTAGATCTTTCTCTCTTCTTTTTTTTATTATGGCCAGCTCAGCCTGCTCTGGGGGTGGGGCTGGTGCAGCATGTGGTGCTGGGGATCAAACCATGGTCCCTGTGGTTGCCTACGCTTTCCTAGCAGGTGCTTTAGTGTGCTGAACCATCTTGCCAGCCCTAGATCTCTTTTAGATAGAGTAAAAGTTACTCTTTGTTCTCCACATGGAGGTGGGGGCTATTTTCTCAGAATGGGTACAGTTGTCCTATGGGCCACAGGAAGTGAAGACCATGTTCAGACCCCATGGTAGCCTTTAAACTTACTCTCCAATATTAGTTTCCCCTTTCCTTCAGTAACTGACAGTTGTCATTTAGCCATCCATCCCTTGCACGCCCATCCCTTGCAGCCTCGATTTTACATGATATATAGGTTTAAATTCACACACAAATCTGAGTTTCGGTCCTAGTTCCACCATGCGCTAAACATGTAATCAACATACCAGTTGTCTATTTGAGCCTTGTTTTTCTGTACAGCAGTAGAAAGAAGACAACTACTACACAGAATTATTCTAATGGGCTTAAAATAATACATTCTGTAAAGTGCTTTTTAGTGCTATTCTTATTTGTCATTGTTACACTCTAAACATGAGCATCTCCCAAAGACTCATGCATTAAGGATCAAAGGTGAGACCACGAGAAGTAACTGGATCATGGTGGCACCAACCTCACTGATGTTAACAGGAAGTAGGTCATGGTTGGGGAGGATATCTCCCTTCTCTTGCAGTTCCTCCTTGCTGTCACTCTGCTTCCTGGCTGCTGTGAGATGGACAACTTCCTTCTACCATATTTATGCTTTGGAACCAGCTAAGAGTTCTGAAAACATAAACCAAAATAAGCCTTTCCTTCTTTAAATTATATATGTTATGCATTTTGTCCTAGTCATGAGGAGATGACTAACACAGTCATTCATCCCTTCATGAGGATTTATTTGCCAGGTTGCTTCTTACTGTTACTGAGAGAAAATGGAATGTAGAGATTATCACTGTGATGGCTGAAAGGGAGGGAGGGGAAGCCAGTGGTACCAAAATATTAGAGGCATGGATTAGTTGATTTTTTGTAGTTATGAAAAAATACCTCAGACAGCTAACTTCATAAACAAAGGGACTTATGTAGCTTATAATTGTGGAGCTTCAGAGGCATCATTTCAGCTCAAGTAGGGTCCCTCTCAGTTACATCACATCGTGACATGGCAGTAGTGGGGTGCCTTCAAAAGCAAGAAACTAAGTCTTGATAAAGGAAGCCAACGAGTTTGGGGGAGTCAGACTCAGGCTTCTGTACCATTCTTGTGGGAACTAGCAGGGCTTTCATGAGGCTACCTTAATCCCTTCTGAAGGTAGAGCGCCCAGAGACATAAGGACCTCATTGCCACACTGTGAACCAAGTTTCCAATACAGGGACATTTAGGGGACAAACCAAGTCCAAACTGCACCAAGATCCTCAAGAGATGCCTAGAAGCTTTCTGCATCATTTCTGAAAGCATGGTGTCCTCAGTGTGTTGCAGGTATTTTAGCTTTGAGACCGGCCACTACAAAGATATTTTAGCTCAGAGTAGAATTTTTAAGTCATATGGTGCAAAACATCTTGAAACCTTACCTCTTTCTGTACCATAGCCCACAGATGAATGACAGCTACTTGATAGCTCCACCCACTGTGTACTTAGCCCACTTTAGTAATCTGGGTCACAATTAATGAATTTCGGTGGGCAGGTCTTCAGGGACTTGTGAGTCAAAACTGGTTTAAAGTGATCTCTGAGTCAGATCTCCCTTGCCTGTTGTCAGTTTCTAAAATACCATTTCACTCACTCATTTCTGGATATTTTATTCTTAAACTCTACAGGAATGATTATAATAATCATTATATTATTCATGTAATAATTATATGAATAATATATACTAATATATATATATATATATATATATATATATATATATATATATATATTTTTTTTTTTTTTTTTTTTTTCCGGGAATGGGGTTTGAACTCACAACCTTGCACTTGCCAAACAGGCATTTGTGTCACAGAGCTATCTGCCCTTGACTACCCAGCAAGAAAAAAAATGCTTAATTACAATGCATGAAACACACAGCTAGATTGGTGAGATGAGCTTTAGGAGGCTTAGATTCAATAGCCTCCAACATTACAAGCTTCACTGGTGGCCCACTGCAATTGCAGAACATTTGACTGTGTATGCATCTGCTTCCTCTTAGTCCAAAGAGAAGTATATTCTTTTCCTTTTTTTT
>PVJA010021058.1:0-17951 GCA_004027025.1 Myocastor coypus | reverse complement strand
GTAGTCAAGGGCAGATAGCTCTGTGACACAAATGCCTGTTTGGCAAGTGCAAGGTTGTGAGTTCAAACCCCATTCCCGGAAAAAAAAAAAAAAAAAAAAAATATATATATATATATATATATATATATATATATATATATATATATTAGTATATATTATTCATATAATTATTACATGAATAATATAATGATTATTATAATCATTCCTGTAGAGTTTAAGAATAAAATATCCAGAAATGAGTGAGTGAAATGGTATTTTAGAAACTGACAACAGGCAAGGGAGATCTGACTCAGAGATCACTTTAAACCAGTTTTGACTCACAAGTCCCTGAAGACCTGCCCACCGAAATTCATTAATTGTGACCCAGATTACTAAAGTGGGCTAAGTACACAGTGGGTGGAGCTATCAAGTAGCTGTCATTCATCTGTGGGCTATGGTACAGAAAGAGGTAAGGTTTCAAGATGTTTTGCACCATATGACTTAAAAATTCTACTCTGAGCTAAAATATCTTTGTAGTGGCCGGTCTCAAAGCTAAAATACCTGCAACACACTGAGGACACCATGCTTTCAGAAATGATGCAGAAAGCTTCTAGGCATCTCTTGAGGATCTTGGTGCAGTTTGGACTTGGTTTGTCCCCTAAATGTCCCTGTATTGGAAACTTGGTTCACAGTGTGGCAATGAGGTCCTTATGTCTCTGGGCGCTCTACCTTCAGAAGGGATTAAGGTAGCCTCATGAAAGCCCTGCTAGTTCCCACAAGAATGGTACAGAAGCCTGAGTCTGACTCCCCCAAACTCGTTGGCTTCCTTTATCAAGACTTAGTTTCTTGCTTTTGAAGGCACCCCACTACTGCCATGTCACGATGTGATGTAACTGAGAGGGACCCTACTTGAGCTGAAATGATGCCTCTGAAGCTCCACAATTATAAGCTACATAAGTCCCTTTGTTTATGAAGTTAGCTGTCTGAGGTATTTTTTCATAACTACAAAAAATCAACTAATCCATGCCTCTAATATTTTGGTACCACTGGCTTCCCCTCCCTCCCTTTCAGCCATCACAGTGATAATCTCTACATTCCATTTTCTCTCAGTAACAGTAAGAAGCAACCTGGCAAATAAATCCTCATGAAGGGATGAATGACTGTGTTAGTCATCTCCTCATGACTAGGACAAAATGCATAACATATATAATTTAAAGAAGGAAAGGCTTATTTTGGTTTATGTTTTCAGAACTCTTAGCTGGTTCCAAAGCATAAATATGGTAGAAGGAAGTTGTCCATCTCACAGCAGCCAGGAAGCAGAGTGACAGCAAGGAGGAACTGCAAGAGAAGGGAGATATCCTCCCCAACCATGACCTACTTCCTGTTAACATCAGTGAGGTTGGTGCCACCATGATCCAGTTACTTCTCGTGGTCTCACCTTTGATCCTTAATGCATGAGTCTTTGGGAGATGCTCATGTTTAGAGTGTAACAATGACAAATAAGAATAGCACTAAAAAGCACTTTACAGAATGTATTATTTTAAGCCCATTAGAATAATTCTGTGTAGTAGTTGTCTTCTTTCTACTGCTGTACAGAAAAACAAGGCTCAAATAGACAACTGGTATGTTGATTACATGTTTAGCGCATGGTGGAACTAGGACCGAAACTCAGATTTGTGTGTGAATTTAAACCTATATATCATGTAAAATCGAGGCTGCAAGGGATGGGCGTGCAAGGGATGGATGGCTAAATGACAACTGTCAGTTACTGAAGGAAAGGGGAAACTAATATTGGAGAGTAAGTTTAAAGGCTACCATGGGGTCTGAACATGGTCTTCACTTCCTGTGGCCCATAGGACAACTGTACCCATTCTGAGAAAATAGCCCCCACCTCCATGTGGAGAACAAAGAGTAACTTTTACTCTATCTAAAAGAGATCTAGGGCTGGCAAGATGGTTCAGCACACTAAAGCACCTGCTAGGAAAGCGTAGGCAACCACAGGGACCATGGTTTGATCCCCAGCACCACATGCTGCACCAGCCCCACCCCCAGAGCAGGCTGAGCTGGCCATAATAAAAAAAAGAAGAGAGAAAGATCTACATGATGACAACCAAAGGCATGATTATGAGGACATTAACAGGGGTAGAAGCTATTCTAGAAAGGATGCTGGTGAGACATTTGGACTTTAGAGGAATTGCAGAGAAAGCAGTTAGGACCACTTGGGTAGTGAGGAGGCCCCCTGAGCTCTCCTGGGCAATGTGCACTCCACTGCATGGCCCGCTGAGTCTGGTTTCCAGCAGCAGTTGAGACTGCTGGCAGGGCTGATGTTAGCAGTGCACACACCATTTGGATTACACTTCCATGTAAGAGAGGCTTGGGGGGTCTGGGATATAGTGTGATGTAGCTTCTTGGCTGAGAGGAAAAGTGCTTGGAACAGATCCTGATTCTAATTACAAGGACTAAGAGTTTGGGTATGTTAGTAAGTCTTCTGCTTAATCAGCTGACCTACTGCTGGGAAACAATACCCATGGCCCACAGTTTGAAGGAAGAGAGGGTTGATTTGGCTCTTGGTTCATGGGACTCAGTCCAAGGTTAGCTGCCTCCAAGAGAGAAACACCATGGTGGGGGCAAAGCTACTTCTTTCGTGGCAGCCAGGGAGCAAAGAGAGCAAAGGAAGACACATCTTCCAAAGCCAGGCCTCCAGGGTCTGGTGGCTTCAACTAGGCCCACCTCCTAATAACACATTTAGTTATTAATTTGTCAATTGATCAATTCACCAATAAGTATAACACGTGCTCATCCAATTGCCATCACCAAACCCTCCACCTCTAAACACATGAGACTTTTGTGAAATGTGATTAATTTCTTCATCTTTCAAATTTAAATCATACTCATATCTATGCTTTATGGGTGGGGTATATGAGGATTAAATGGACTGATATATGAAAACACTTAAAACAAAATCTATACTAAATAGATATCCTCCAAAACAAGTTTTGTGTATAATTCTGGTTTCGTTAAATAGTATAGTGCCTTGATGCCTCTGCAGCACATTCAGAATTGTCTAAAGACACTTTGGCTGTCACAAGTGGAGGGTGAGTGTATCTAGTGACTAGAGACCAGGGCTGCTGCTAAACATCCGGCCAAGCATGAAAAGCTCCACCACTGCTGCCCAAAATTATTATTTCATGCAAAATGTCAATGATGCTGAGGTTCATAAAAACTAAAATGTGTGGCTCTTCAATCTTTTATCAAGAAACTTGTGAGTTATTTGACCTAATAGAAGACCGTACAACCATTCAAAAGGGTACCAGACAACCCTGTGCCCCACAGAATTTTGAACCAAATTCCACTTTCAGAACTGGCTAGTCTATGCGGTACCTTATCAAAGACCAGGTGATTACTTTGTGTGATTTTTCTTTCTTTCTTTACAGACATCATCAACATTTTGAAAAATTAGTGAATAGTGACAAGGAACTGAAATAGTGCGTGTTAGTATCAAGGTTCAGCAGTGCTCCGTGCATTCAAAGGTGTTTCTACCGCTGATGATCCTACTGATTATAGTTGCAGAAGATTTTGTAAAGTCTTACTGTGTAACTTGTTGAAAACATTTACCACTGCTACCACTACCTTTCCTATTCTTGATTCTACTCTGCTAAAATGTGAAATTTTAGTCATCTTTCAAGGTCTGCCACACATTTTCCCTCCTGTAATTTCATGGCCATAGGTAGAAAATGTCTTTCCCTTTTCTGAATTCTTTGGTCATATTCTGTCATATCGTGTCCTAACTTAAAATTAATTATGAGGATGTTTTTTTCTCTACCACCTGACAGAGAACTTTGCCAGGCAAACATTTTTTGTTTTGTTTTGTTTTCTTCCTCATAGCTCCCAGAGCTAATAATGCTGAGGCTCAGTAATTACTTAATGAGTGACTGAATGGATGGATAGTCATGCGGGGCTCTCACTGAAATGCTCCCAAGCTGCAAGCCAGTCAACTGTATTCCAGGAAGAACTGCATCCACACTCAGCCCTCTGTCAGGCATCTCCATGGTACCACATGTCTCTGATGAAGCCATTCCTTCTTGGATCCTTGGAAAAACATCCCAGGCATGCATGATAAAGGTCACCACACTGGGCAGAGAAGTGTCCAGTTGAATTTATGTTTCTATCTTCGAGCAGCATGAAGACAAAGTGCAAATAGGGTACAGCCTGGATATAAGAGGAGATTGTGGTGTGAATGTCAGCAGTGTGGAGCACTGGGCCTCCTGCTCTTGATGCAGCCAAAGGGCACTGTCCACTCTGTGTAGGACTGTTGTTAAGGGGTACAGGGTGTCACGACAGTGTCAAAGGAAAGTTCACATTTCCATGCTGGCCCAGGGGCCGAGGGGGAGGTCAGGCATGTCTGTGGGCCTTTTGTCTAATTGCTCTTTGTTAATACCCACATATGGCCCTATTTTGGCTTGATAGATATCTGCATGTGTTTCTCAGTAGATTTGAATACTGTGCAGCTGAACCCAGAGTAGTGATTCCGGCCTTCAACAAGCTCTATGTAGGAGCTGATTGGACAGGCGTGCATTCTACTCTCAGTTTCCAGTTGGGCAAAGGAAACTGTATATTCATCTCAAGTCAGGGAGAGTTAAGGACATTGCCACTAAATTTTCCCTTCCCATATGTCTAGGTCATGATGGAAAAGTTCTGACTGTGTTTTTCTGCAATGCCAATTCATGGCTTATGGCAATGACAGCTTAATCTGTAGTACACAGTAGGTGTCATGTTTAAAATATTTGTTGGGCCAGTGAGATAGCTCAGTGGACTAAGTGCCCACTTAGGCAAGCATGGGGACCAGGATTCAACCCCCAGCACCACATACTGCACCAGCCCCAGGCCTGGGTGTGCTGAGCTGGCCACCAAGACTTGTGCCTGTAATCCCAGGACTGGGGAGGCTGAAAACAGGAGGATTACGCGAGTCCAACCTGCGTAGTGAGACCCTGTGTCAAATACATAAAGATAAATTAAAAAAATAAATTAAAAAAATAATAAACTGTTACAGAAAATTCCATACACCTAAAAAAGGTAGATAGAATACACAGATGATTCTAAGAATCATAAAACATAAAGAAGCTTTCATAATTATGAAATACTGGCCAATGTTTTTTCTTTTTTACGTATCCCTTTTTGCTTTCCATCTGCATTATTTTGAAACAAATTCCAGACATCATATGATCTCTTCTATAAAGAGTTCTGTGTGAATTTTTAAAAGAAGACCCTTTTAAAAACATAAGCATAATACTAAGGCCATATCTAAAAAAATGCAGTACGTCTTTAATTTCATAAAAGAATTAGTCAACATGAATGTCATTTTTCATAAAGTTTCCTTATTTGGCTTAAGATTCAAATGATACCTACACACTGTAATTGGTTGCTGCTTACTTCTCCTTTACACTTCTTTTGATCTGTGAATTTCTAACCCCTTGCACTTCCTTTAGGAAATTGGGTTGATAGCCATGCAGTTTCTCAGTCTGGAGTTTTCTCACTGTATCTGTGGTGTTATTTGTATATACCTTTGTCCTGTGTTTTTAAAGTCGAATCCTAAACTCAATAAGCTTTAGGTATGATTTCGTGGTTCATTTGGAAAGCTTGTTTGATAACTGTTGTGTATTCTTGCACCAGGAATTATTTAATGTTTGGTTTCTTTCTTTTTTGTGGTTCTAGCAGCTATTGATGAACCAGTTTCTAGATCTATTAACTCATTAGAAGTTGCAGAATGATAGTGATGTTCTCCATTTTTAGCTCTCCATCTACAACAGAGAAGAGAAACTTCTCACTTGCTACTTAATAATCTAGTACAAAAAAAATAATAATCTAGTACAATCATTCATACACAAAAGGCTGGGTAAATGCTTACTTGTTTCCTCTTATTTGCCAGTAAATTAAAAAAATTCACAAAAAATAATGTCTAATTATTATCTTGTAAGGTTGCTATGAACTCACAGTTTAAACACACTTTCGTGTTTTAACTGATGCTCAAATTCACACATCTTTGACCAGTAGAATTCTCACTCTTTAATCCTTTGGCACAATTTTACTAGTCTTTGATAACTTTCTTATTATCTAGTGTGACAAAATGTTCCAGGAATATCTTGTACACTTCCTGCACTAAATGTGGAATCAACTACTTCGCCAAGGAGCAATTTCTTATTTCCGCTATGGGAAATGGTTTTCTAGAACCCACTCTTGACACTGGGGTATTTACTACGTTGAGCTGATGATTGTTTCTAGGTCGTTTTAGTAGGCTGAGCTAGGAAGTGTCTATTTCTTAATATGAAATATGCCATGAGTTCATACTGATACTTGCTATTCAAATTCAGGAGTACAGAAATTTAAGCATCCTCAGTCCTACATCTCCTTTCTCTTATAGTTTAGAATCCTGACTTTCAAACACACATAATGATTACCATATATTTATGCAATTGTTTTATCACACAGCATGCATGCATGCATGCAAACAACTTTCACAAAAAGTAGCACCATTCCCATCAACAATATGATTCCTAAAAAAAGAGATAAAGTGGTTTTTAGTGTCAGCAGTTCTTGCTGTTCCTAGGGTTTATCCCTTCAGGACCCGAAATCAAGCTGAGGTAAAAATCACATGCAATAGTTTCTCTCAGTAAGGTTATGCAAACTGTGCTCACATGTAGGATAATTTGTTTTATTTTTCAGGACTACTTTTAAAAATGTTTTTGATCAAAACACAAAATATTTACATGACTCCAAAGTCAAATTTACTAAATATAATCTAGTTTCTAACATGTATCTTTATCTTATGTCTTCCTCTTACAAGTACTCATTCTTTATTACTTTTAATAAGAAATAACAATATGATAGCTTCAAAACACATTAGTAGTACATTCACAATAATTAATACATTGCATATTGTTGTCCTCATAGTAGTTATACAGAGCACAGGGTAGTACTCATTTTTTAAAACAGTATGATTTATCTTTCTTCTGTTTTCATTTTTATTTTATTTTACTTTTTCCTGTGTTTAAGGCAGGGTCTACAGGGCTACAGGATGTCATTATGTAGATAGACTCGTAGTGATCCTCCTGTTTTCAGCCTCCCAAGTGTGCAGAGCACAGGCACATACTACCATGCCCAATCTAATCGCTGTCTCAGTGCATCCCAACAGTGGGGTCAGCACTGCACACCCGGGGTCAAACCTTGGCTGCTGCGCTCTGCTTAAGCAGGTGCTTTAGTCTGCTGAGCTTTCAGGCTGGCCCTTATTGCTTGTTTTTAAAAGTTTGCACACATTTCCTTTCACGTGTATACATATGAACACTATACATATATAGTGTTCTTTTTTGCTTATTATATCCTGTTGATCACTCCCTAGTAGTATATATAATATCTTTAGTCCTTTTTGAGTGTGTATTTAAACCCACTCCCCGTTTGTTTGTTTGTTTGTTTGTTTGTTTGCACCACAGATAGAACTTGGGACCTTGTACTTGACAGGCAGGCACTTACACCACTGAGCTATATTTCCAGCCCTAAAATACTCCGATCTTTATAATAGGCATTTGAGTTGTCTTATCTTGATCAACAAAACAGTAATGGCATTGTACTTTTTTCTCAACAATGTATGTTTGGATTAGATTTATAAAAACAGCATTGCTGGATATATAGTAGTTTTTGCTTTTTTCTTAATCGCAAATTTAAGTGGCAATAGTACAAAACACATTTTTCCTACATCATTTGAGAATAAGGAGTCAATATGTCATGCCATCACTAGTAGACACTCTAGTGAAAAACAATGAAACTTAACCTGCAACTTTACCACAGCTGTCACAATTAAGAAATTAACACTGTTTCAATTTAATCTTAGACTCCATTCAATGTTTACCAGCAACGTCCTTTAAAGCAAAAAGATCCAGTTTAGAATTATACATTGCTGGACCCGAACACAGTGCCCCACTCCATAGGACCTACCCACAGCCCAGCACCCTGAGCAGCCAGCCTGAAGCCTGAGAAAGAGGCCGGCGAGGACTCCAGCACGAGCCCTGGTGGCCGCAGCATAGGCTCCAGAGAAAGAGGTATTGAACTCAGGTCTTTGCACTTGCCAGGAAGGCGTTTATGCCACTGAGTTATCTCCCTGGCCATGTTTTCTTATTTTTCCTCTCTTTAAAATGAACTGAAGCCTGGCATGGTGGTACATGTCTGTAATCCCAGCACTTGGGAGGCTTTGGCAGGAGGATCAGTGTGAGTTTGAGACCAGCCTGGGCTACAAAAGCAAGCTCAAAGCCAGCCTGAACTGCATAGCATGACCCTGTCTCAGAAAGACCGAAAAAAAAAAAAAGAACTGAAGTTGGGGATTTCCAGGTAGCTCAACTGGTTAAAGCACATGATTCAGCAAACTCTCAAAGGCACTGTCCAGCAGTTCGATCCCCACCTCACATGAAGCATGAGACCTGCCCTTAAGGCAACCTCAGCCAGCCAGCAAAAAAAAAAAGAACTGAATTCTTTCTACAACTGTTTGCTTTTTTTTTTTTTTTTTTTTTTTTTTTTTTTTTTTTTTATGAGTATATGTTTACCAGAAATTATAAGCCCCACTGCCTTGGGAGTTATGTTTTCAACAAATTCAAACTAACAAGCATTTGAAAGGAAAGCAGATCCTTTCTGCAGCTGATGCTATCATTGCCTTTGGATGCTAATGTTTCTGGAAGAACCTTGAGTGCCCAGGGACCTTCCAACCCTGTTGCTCATCATCTTCAGTCCTCTTCAGACCACTTCAGCACTGGGATTGCCAGGGACATGGATGCACCGGAGCACATGTACCCAGGAGTACTTGTACCCTTCTGATGCCACTCCCGTATAGGATTCCCTTCTGGTGTCAAACATTGACAAAGCAAGGACTGACTTTCTACTTGAAACTGTGGCTAAACAGGACAAGATACTGGCTTTATGGCACTGTTCATGGAAGCCCATTTGTGATGCAACGTGGAAGGGTCACAGTACAACTTGATTCATGGGATAAATTCATGAAATCTCATCTGAACTTCAATAGCCATAAAATATTCCTGATATCTTTCCCATTACTTCTGTTATTCACTGCAATACTCTCTCACTGCTTGGATTGTGATGTATAATAGTAAATTGTGGAGAAACACAAAAAAAAGAAAAAGAGGAGGAGGAAGAAGAGGAGGAGGAGAAGAAAGAGAAAGAGAAAGAAAGAAAGGAAAGGAAGAAAGAAAGAAAGAAGGAAAGAAAGAAAGAAAGAAAGAAAGAAAGAAAGAAAGAAAGAAAGAAAGAAAGAAAGAAAGAAAGAAAAAGAGAGAAGAAGGAAGGATTATGCACTGCCATTGGTGACATATCCCTATCTTTTTTTTTTTTTTTTTTTTTTTTTTTTTAAGCCGAGTCTCACTCTACAGTTCTGGCTGACCTTGGATCCACTCAGGCTGGCCTTGATCTCATGGTGATTCTCCTGCCATTGCCTTCCAGGTGCTGGGACTTCAGACATGCATCACCACCATGAGCAGCTTAGCATCTATCATTTTAAAATAGTTGTGTTTCCTTGACTTTCATGACCTCGATATGTTTGAAAGTTATGTCGGTTATTTTGTTACATGTCTATGGGTTCGTGTCCATAGTTTTTCTTTCTTTTTTTTTTAAGAAAAAAGGATGTATAGGTTTAATGTTGATCCTGTTTTTTCTTAAATTAGTCTCAAGACCTTGGCAAAGAAGGGGTGCAGAATGAAAGGAAAGCAATATCTCTAAAAGAGGGAGGCCTATTCCCTTTGGAAATATGCTTATCTTATTGTACACAACGGATCTGGACTTTCTGATGGAGGGTGGCAGCGGAAAAAAGGAAGCTAATTCTCCAGGAAGCCCTGTCAGATAAGAAATCTGTGACTCTGTAAACTCATCTGCTTCTGTGCTTTGTGTAGTCTCTCCTGAGCTCCCTCCTTAGTTTCAGTAAAAATATTGGGGGCAGGGTGGGGGTTCAGTTTTCCTTCAGCTAAACTAAGAAGGAGATGAGCCAAAAGAGCTGCGCAGAAGAGGGCTTACCAGGGCCAGGTGTGGCAAGTCATGGCTACCTTGATGGATAGCTGCTGAACAGAGTTAAAAGCACCTCTCTCGCCTGCTGTGGCCTCTACTACAGGACCCTCCTCACTGAAACTGTTAGCATGTCTTCTCTATTCAGCAGTATCAGCCATGAACTATTATCAGAGCCCAGCAAGAGGAATGCCCTGTCCTGAACAGTGTCCATACATGTGGCTCTCTGTCCTGCCAAAAGACGTAATTTGGGCATCTTGAGACAAGCAGCAGACATTTTCTCTTGCAAGAAGCTGGGTGAGGGCACATGTTGCTGTGGGAGGTAAAGAAAGAGGAGGGTGGGAGTATCCAGGAGGAGGACCTGGTGAGGGTGCTTCTACTTGATACTTTTCCATCCATCAAGCAAGGTAGTTTCATTTAAACTGAACTTGAAAAGCAAGAAAATGGAAAACAGAAAGTTAAAGAAATTGTGATTGATTTTCGCTTTAAATCCAGGATGCAGGAGATACCAGAAGGACTAAAACTTAGGTTTGCTAGTGTTTCCAGGAAGCCCTGCATCCCAAATTCAGCCAGGCCCATTGCTGGGACTTCACACTGTAAGCCTGCTCGACAGGTTGAGTTTGGAAAGTCAGAGAGCAACTTACTGTAATTGCATTTCTAAAACAGTGTTTTCTTTAGGGAGGGGGCATGATAAAGTCACACACAGGGTTCATGCCAGTGCTTGTGTTGCTTGCCAAAGTTAAAACAGGAATGATTTCCCTTCAGGAGAGCTAGTGGTAGTTTGAGGGATGTAGGTGTGTATTTGATTGGGTAAATACCCCAAATGAACTGAGTTTTGTCACTTGGCAGGAACTCCAGTCCACTTATTAAGTAAAAATCAAAGTGTATCTTCAAACAACAGCTTTTTGATAACCTCAAAGACTTAAAAGTCAATATTTGCTTCTAGGAACTCCATGTACATTCCAGACCATTCTTAGTCATTTAAAATTCCTTCTTTCTGATAGGGTCTAGCTTTGGGAGCAACACTACTCAGAAGTTCTCTATTATCCCATTCTCTCTCTCTTCTCCTTTTTAGACTGAACATTCTTTTTTTTTTTTTTTTAACCTTCTAATGATTGCTATCAGGCTGTAGGAGGTCTATCAGATTCTAGTCAGAGTTTTTCTGCATGCTTTTGTTTATCATAGGAACAGGAGAGAGATAGCATGATTTGAGAGTATAGTTTCCAGTTTTTAAAAAAATAGGTTTTCTTTAAACTCACTTGAAATTTAAAAGCTCTTCTTTCCTTTGAAAGATGATCTGTTTGGGGGCTCTGTGGGGTTTCTGAGGAAGCACACAGCTTTGAGGGGAGCCCTAGCCCCCTACCCGTCCCACCAGTATACACTTCTCAGCTCCATGGCCTAGTTGAACTGCTCTACTTCCTGAGGCAGTCATTAGATTCTTTGATGAAGGAGATTTTAAAACCTAAACCTGCTATACTGAGGAAGGTGAGGGCTCTTTCTTTGCACGCAATTTAAAGACACATATTCTTCAAACACTAGTTATTAAATTTTGGCCTCTCACGAGGTGCCCAGAATATTACTATGAAAAAGCCCAATCTCTGACCAGACACAGGTTACCATCCAGGAGGAGAGTGGCCAAAGAATTTACACATGTGTCAACTGCAGTAAGCTTTTACAGTGTAGATATGATATGATATGATATATATATATATATATATATATATATATATATATATATATATAGCATTTACTGAGGCCAGTGCCTCAGAAAACAAAGGCAAGTACAAAACTTAATTAAATCTATGCCGTGTACTAGAGTTACACTAGATTTAAAAAACTCACAGAGAAACAACACTACCAATTATAACAAAGCCCTCCCCCATTTCAGAGATGCTAAAAAGTTGGAAAATCTTTATCTTAGAATTGAGATGCCATAATCCTATATTCTCCAGGGAGTATAAGTAAGAAATCAATCATAAATCAAGCTAAGAAGCACCATTATAGAAGTTGGTCCAGAGCCAAGAACACCTCCGAGACTCCCTTAGGACCTTCAGACAAGGTCTTAAAAATGAACAGGATTTGGGCCAGGGTGATAGCTCTGTGGCACAAGTGCCTGCCTGGAAGTGCAAGGTCGTGAGTTTGAACCCAGGTCCTGCCAAAAAAAAAAAAAATGAACAGGATTTATAGGTGGAGAAGATAAGGTGTTCAATGCCGAGAAAACTACGTGTGCAAAAGGATTAATGATTGTATTTGGGGCTTCAGTTAGATCTTTCAACTTATTGCTCACAACAATGTAAGTTAGGTTTTATTGCTACTTGTCTTTTACAGAAGAGGAACAAGCACCTGTTTAGTATCTTGCTCAAGATCTCTGAGCTGGTGATCAAGAAATACTAGCTACTAGCTACTACTGTTACCTCAGTCCAGTCGTGTGGCTCATTATCCCAGACAGTGATACCCGCTGCAGCATCTACTAATCGGGAACAGCCGCTGGGAATGTGGCTTATACAAACTGAGATGTACTGCAAATGTAAAACACATCCCGCATGCTAAAGACTAACAAACAAAAAATACCTTATTAATAATTTCATTACTTGCCAAAAGGACAGTTTTAGATAGTTACGTCTAAGTTATATGATAAAAATTAATGTCAATGATTTCTTTGTATGTTTTATAATTGGATCCCCAGGGGAAAAAATGTAAATTACATATGTGGCTCACATTATGTTTCTGTTGGTCAACAGTGTTCTAAAACAGTTTGCTACGAAGAGGTGTGGTCAGGGAATGGCCCCCGGCAAAGGAATGTATCTCTGTTCATTTTTGTTTTCCAGCACTAGAACAGTACTTGTAGTTCCTTGCTGCCACACAGCGCTGAGAGTCAGTGTTAAGTGAAAGATCTGGGCTTGAACCCAGGCATCCTTGAACCACAGCTTTCTTGAACTCCAGAAATGTCTGATTGCGGGTGTGACAGTGAGTGCAAGGGGCTGCGGTAGCTTGTTCATGTGTTACCTCTTCCAGGGAACTTGTATGTGAACATTTCCAGAAGGCCTCTGAGGTGTGAGTGGAATTCTGGGAATCTCTGGCACTCGTGGCGAGGCCTCAAGGAAACCACTCATCCTAAACCAGGTTCCAGGGAAAGCTGGGCTGCTTCAGCATTACATTCTATCCACTAGGTTTTGACCGTTACTGAGGAACTTTGGCATGAAGTATAAATCCTGAGCCAGAACCAATCCCTTCCATACCAAAGACCTGCCTGCTTTCAAACCCTACCCCACCCTCTGCCCAGCCCTGCACTCAGGATTCATTCTGCCTCAAGCACTTCTGCTTGTCCACACTTTCATTCATTACCCCCTTCAGCTGATTCACCCTTGTCCACATGGCCGATTCATCCTTGAAGACTTAGTTCAAATCTCATCTTCTATGGCCTGTGTTGCTCAGGGAAAAATGGTTCACACTTAACCTATTTGTCTGTACATCTGTGGCCTCTTCCTGATGAGAAGCTGTGCTTGACCAGTGAGGCATCCCGCTTGTCCTCATCCACCCCAGGGGTGCCTGTGAGAGTCTGCAAACATCTGACAGACAGACAGACAGACAGACAGACAGACAGACAGGGCGGCTCTGGATCCTAACTGATTCCAATCATTTTTAAACAACTGAAAAAGTAGGGGGACAGCTCCTTCTCAGTAGAATTCCCCTTCACAAACCCTCAAGGAGGTTGGTTGCTCTTGCCTGATAAGTGCAAGATCCTGAATTTGATCACCAGTACAAAATAAATGAATAAATAAATAAGTAAATAAAGACTGCAAAGTGAAGGATTAAAAGAGGAAATGGGAACAGTTTTTTTATTTTGATTTTAAACTTTTTATATGACTGTTACAGAAGAAAACAATGCAAGCGAAAACCACAAGAATTCAACAGCTTAACAAGGTGTATTTCAAGGTAAAGGAAGATTGGTTCTGTTCATTGGCTCTGAATCTGAAACACAATTACTTTCTCACTGGTGTCCTTTGATGCATATACTATGGGCCCATTTCTGTGTCACTTTAGGGCTTTGAATTTGGTTGCCCTCATTGGTTCCTTTGCTTCTTATAACAACCTCAGAGAATGCTATAAACTTACTGCTAATCATTATATTTTTTCTTTTTTCTTTTTTGTACATGTTCTCACTACTGACTCATAGTGATCGTCCGCTTCTACCTCCCAAGTGCTGGGATTACAGGCCTGCGCCACCACGCTTGGACTCTTAATCGTTATGGCGCTCCGATCATACCTCGTGAGTCAGTCTCTATCCTTGACTGCGGACTCATGCACACAGCAATAACAATGTGCTGGATAGTATCTAAGCTGGCCATGATGCTGGGAGGATATGGTACAGAACCTGAGAAGGTGGGCCAACTAAGACCCGCGCATCTTCCCACCAGGGTTAGGATTCTCTCCTTTGTCTCCTAGATAATTGCTCCTACTCCCTATTTCTCCCTGGGCTGATACTGTGCATGAGCTTTTTTGTTTTTGTTTTTGTTTTCTATCACTGACTCTGCTCTGCCAAAATGAAATTCACTCTTATTCTATGAAGAAATAATTTAATTCCAGGGTGCACTATATTTTCATCCTACAACCCTGCCCATTGCATAAATTTCAATTACTTTACTACAATGTCCAGCAAAGATGAAACACCTTGAAACCAGACAGCTTAGCAAGGTTATCTCTTTGTTTTCTTCCTGATTGTATGTTTGTAGTTAAATTTTTCAGTATGTACAACTTGGAGAGGAGAGTCTGCTTTCTTCTCAAGGAAAACAAGGAATTGGTCTAGGAGTGAAGATGTGAAGGGCTGTGGGATGGCTCTGCCCAAGTTTAGCCTTTTTCATAGTGCTCTCATTCTTCTCCTGCTCCATTTCCCCCAGGTGCTTCTCTTTATCTGGAAGTGCATCAGAGAGTGTGGGACAGTGACCTGCCTGAGGCACTTCAGACAGATGGAGATTCATTCCTCCCTAAAGGCCTTTCCATAACTTGGCTAGTCCCTCCATAGCCTGGGGCTGGGAGGTGGAAGGTGAGCTCTCATGAATGGTTGAATGGTTTGTGAGCATGCTAAAAGCCCAGGTAGGCCCAGGGGCTCTGTGCTGTATGAGAACACAGCATGCCTCCCCTCTGGATCATACAACAGCAAGGAAGAAAGGAGTCCTCGCCATACACTGAAGCTGTCAGTCTCCAGAACTGTGAGAAATGAGTTTCTGTTTGTTGTAAATTATCCAATCTCAGATATTTTGTTAGAGCAGCACAGATCACGATAGCTCAAGAGCAATCTACGCAGAACCTCGGACCAATATCATCTCAAAACTCTTCTGGGGACCTCACACAGTCATGTGGCAAAGATTAGTAACCTGCTGGAGTGTTGCCATCAGGTTAGTTACTCTTTTGGGAGCCTGTAAGCCTCTGGATGAGGGGTAAGCCATGTGAAGAGAATGGACCCAAGGCAGCGCCAACTTTCAGCAGATTGCTCTACCTCCTATCTCCTCGTACATTCACTGCTGGATGAATTCTTTGTTCCTTGAGCAGTGTCCTGATATTGGACTTTCTGCTGATCTCAGTCTGATAAACCATAGGAAGTCAAGCCACATATGTGTGTGATGAAAATTAGATGTAAGCAGGTTTGCCTCTGGGTTTGCCAAGCAGCCCCCCCCCACCCGTCACACTCAGGAAATACATAGGGGAGCAATTTGAAAGCAAGAGGTATCACCACTAGCCCCAAAATGAAAGGTGATGGAGGAGTTGATTACAAATCTCTGTTTTGAGGGATCTGAGAGTCACTGAGTCAGAAACAAGCAGCAGAACGGCTCAAAATGGATCTTACACTTATAATGAATATAGGAAATAATCACAATTTCAGGGAAGATGGGATGAAAAAGCCAAGTGAGATGAGAGCCTGAGTCTCGAGACAAGTTTTCCCACTGTTGCTCTGTATTTAATTAGTCTTTGCCTGATGCTGCTCTTTTACCTTGCACTATGTTAAGTAGTAGGAGACAATAAAGCGAAAGTAGTTCTTGCCTTCTGATATAGCAGTAAAGAAATAAGGGCCGGTGAGATAGCTCGGTGGACTAAGAGCTTTGGCAAGCGCAGGAACCAGAAGCCAATCCCATGTCCCACATGCTGTGTCAGCCCTGCTCCCAGGGCATGATGAGCCAGCTACTGAGTCCAGGTGTAATGGTGCACGCCTGTAATCCTAGTGCTGGGGAGGCTAAAAACAGGGGGATCACTACAAGTCCAAGCTGCATAGTGAGACCCTGTACCAAATACATAAAAAATGAAAAAAAAATACATTAATCAAATAATCACTCACATAAATAACTCTGGTTAGCAATAGGCCAATTATTCTCTATTTCCAGTATGATTCATTTTTAGCTGAGACAAGATAGATCAGCCTTTGTGTGTAAATCTCAGGATAAGAAAGAGTTAAGCCTCCCATGGGCTTTGCTGCAATCACAGGGAAAAAGAGGGGCCCATTCATTAGTCCTTGGGCCATGGGTTGGTTCTTCCTCTACTGTCATTCAGAGAATATGTGCTCCCTCTGGCATCCTGGCTGCCCGGAAGGTCACTGCAGGCTCAGGGTGCCACAAATGAGAGATTGTTTGCTCCATTCAGAACTGGCTGAGGACCAAGCTGGCCCACAAACTCAGGTTTTCCCATTTTATTTCAAGGGCAGCCAACTTTAGAGGCTTAAAATCCGACTCATGGCAGCACTGAGAATGAGGATGAAGGGAGCCAAAGTCAATGCTATCGACAGGCCACGCTGCCTTCAGAATAATTTCCCAATCTTTGAAATAACTATAAAGTGACTGCCAGAGTGACTCAGAGAGGGTGAGAATTGGAGCCACTTTGGCTGGTAAGGTTGTGTGTTAAAATGATAGATTTCCTAGGACCTCCCATCCAGTCTAACTTTTAACCGTTTAGTTTTGATTTCTTCATATAATTCTTGGGGATACTGTAAATTAATGCACAATTTTATTCATTAACTAATCATTTCAATACATGTTCACTCTAGTTTACTCTTTTATTTTCTATAACCTCTTAGGGTACAATCCCACCATCTTTCCTTCTACCCAATCTACCGTGCCAACTGCATTTACAGTGTCTACTACAAGTAAGATTGTGCTATATACTTAAAGAAGGGAACTTAAACTGGCCTGAAGGGAAGAGTAATTTTAGAGTAAGGTGTGTGTGTGGGGGTTTCCTTGTAGGAGAGATACATCTTTGGCTTCACCAGATTTTCCAAGCACATGTGTACACATTTCCCGGATATTCTTAAGAGTTCTTATTGGGTTGGGGCTGTATAGTTGAATTCCAGCCAGTAGGGTAAAGAAGAAACTATGTGGGTTGCTCTCAGAGCTTGTGCCATTGCCCACGTCCTTCTGTGGTGACCTCTGAGCACAGAGTGTAGAGGTATAAGCTGACAGGACTATGGGTCCCTGCATTACTACTTGAAGGAGAGCCATGGGAAGAACATGATCTTGAGGTTATTCATTACCACCTAGCCTCAGTTCCCCTAACAATTACACACTCAGATGCTGTGGGCAACGAAGATTAATCTTTTTTTTTTGTGGGACCAGGGTTCGAACTCACGACCTTGCACTTGCCCAGCAGGCACTTGTGCCTCGGAGCTATCTCCCCAGCCCCCTACGAAGATTAATCTTGAAGGAAAAGAAAAAGCCATCCAGACTAAGTCAGACAGTCTAACTAGGAAAAACAAAGCAAAAACTATATTATTTAGGGAGAGGGAAAAGAGGAGAAGGGGATTAAGAAAAGAATTAAGATATGCTAAGTGCATGCACCACCACCTCACAGGGAGGGTGATTGTTGTGTCGCTGTGTGCTCTAAACATGGATTAATAAACATGAAAAATGAAAAAAAACAAAACAAAAAAAAAAAAAAAA
>PVJA010021057.1:0-36046 GCA_004027025.1 Myocastor coypus | reverse complement strand
TATGATTTCCTTTATACTTTTCTGCAGTTGTTTCTTTACTTCAGATACTATTATTTCAGAGATTTCAGGTGTGTGCTTTCCAATTTCTTCTATGTTATTGTCTCCTGCAGAGCTTTGGTAGAGTTCTTACCTTAACACCAGATTTGGATCTACCAAGTTTGATGTGATCCAGGTGGGTGTGGCTTGGGTCTGGCTGCTGTGCTCCACTTCTTCCTGCTGCAGCCCTTGGAGGTGAACCTGCTGTGCCACTCTGGCAAGAAGTTCTGCTCCTGGATCTTCTGGGTGGGTCTTGTTTCCAGCCTCTTTGCAGGGAGTTCTGCACACTGGACTTGTGTGATGGATGAAGTTCCACTCACATGCTGAGCCTGGTTCCTCTGCCAAATGAGTTTCCGGTGGGCCCAGGGTAGTCCCACTCATATGCAGGGCCTGGTTGCTGGGTCAAGTGAGTTTTCAGTGGGCCCTGGGAAGTCTCCCTCATGCATCAGCTTGGTTGCTTGGTTGGATGAGTTTCTGGTGGGCCCAGAGTAGTCCTCTTCTTCTTTTCTTTCTTCAATCATTGCAATGTTCTGGAGTGAAAGGATAGATCAAAGCATTCATCTTTGTTGCTTTATCTTTTTTTGTTGTTGTTCAGGTTCTCACTATGCAGTCCAGAAATCCTCCTGATTTCTGCCTCCCTAGGGCTAGCATTACAGGCATGTGCCACCAGGTCTGGACTCCATCACTGGCTCAGCATGCCTGATGGCAGGACAGGTGAAACATGCAGTTGATGCTTTATCTTGCCTGGTGTCCATAATCTACATTTGAAATTTTTTGTTTTGTTTACGAACACTTTAATTTTTAATCCCTGAAGGCTATGCTTTACAGCTATGTAACTATTACTTAAAGTAATATTTTTTATTAAAATGATTTTACTCAAATTTATTGTAGAGGAAATTTCCAAAATATGGAAACATCTTTATTATTTGGTGAAAATAAGGCAATTTTTTAAAAAAATGTATTTGGTACAGGGTCTCATTGTGCAGCTGGGACTTCTGGTGATCCTCCTCTTTTCAGCCTTCTCAGAACTGGGATTACAGGTGTGCATCACCATGACCAGACTCAGTGGCCAGCTCAGTGTGCCTGGGGCCTGGGCTGCTGTAGCATACGGTACTGGGGATCAAACCCTGGTCCATGCACTTGCCTCAGCAGGTGCTTAGTCTGCTGAGCTATCTTCCTGGCCTTGAGCAAGGCAATTAAAAGTTCTATTGTTTTTCGTGCAGGTTTCTATGTCCCTCAGGGTTTATAGCACTTCCTCATTTACCTCAAAAATCCTGTGATTTGCGTGCAGAATTGATAAGGAAAGTGCCAAAATCACCTGTAGGTTGAGCTGTACAAGGGCCAAGGTATTTGGGAGTCACTGGGAACCATGCTGGCTTGGCTGTAGGTCCTGTTTTCCTGATTACTACTTGTATGACTTGGGGCAGGGCACATGCTTGTTGAGCCTCATTTTCTTTTTCTTTCTTTCTTTTTTATTTTGTAGTACCATGGTTTGAACTCAGGACCTTACATTTACCAAGCAAGCACTTATTCCTCTGAGCTATCTCCCCAGCCCTCATTTTTATCTTACTATGATGTTAATAGCAGAAACTGGTAGCATTGCTGGAGGGCTAAAGGAGGTGAGGAGGTGAGGTGTCTAAAGTACTTACATACAGTGTCTGGTGCATATTCAGTGCCTGTTGCTGCTATTATAATTAAATCATGAGCATATGTGTCAATTAGCACTGATAAATAAAACAGCCATATCATGAGGCTATGACACAACTGTAAAAATAACAACAAATAAACACACTTTTTTTTTTTTTTAACAACATATATTGTGTACTCCAAATGCAGAAAACCGTATCAGTCTTAACCACATGAACAGTAAAGTTGCATCAAACCACAGTAATACATTTAGGAAGGAGATTTGATTCAATTGAGTTTTCCAGACTTGTAATTTTAATCAAATTTGCACTACCCTCCAGGAGACAAAATAGCACCTTCAAATTTTCCATAACTAAGAATAAAAAAATCTGGCCAGGAAAGAATGTTGTTTCTGCCCTTTGCGCCACTGAAAAGTTACCACCTGAACATTATCTTACTCTTCCCTTCTTACCGGTAATTTTTTTTTTTTTTTTTTTTTTTTTTTACCAGTAATTTCTATTAAGTAAAAGTTTATTTCTTCCTGCAAGGTAATTCTCCCCGCCCCCCAAAAAACGGGGGTATAATCTTAACCTGAGAAGAACAGTTAAAATATGAGATGATGTAGGACCTATAAATATTGTCCTGTCTGACAAGGGTTCCGTGGCCTAAGTGGCCTAGTTAAACGATTAAAACTAGCCTGCTTGTTCCTGTGGGATCATAAAATAAAAAGCACAGGGACTCACCACAGTCCTAAAGGACTTCACTTTAAGTCACCTTATTTAACTTGTTTTAAAAGTAGTGTGCTGCATTTTGTGTGTTTGACTTGGCAGGCACGCTGGCTGGGCACTGGGTGGGGGCTGGGCCATCGGCCTGCTCTAGCATCAGCATGAACAGCGCCTTTCAGTAATGGATGACTGGAGGAAGAGATGCACTTGGGAAAGCTTGTCTCTGATGAGGTCCCTACAAGGGAAGGCAGAGGGCAGGAGCAGGTTTTCCGCTGAAGAGGGCGTGAGGGTCAGGTCTCCAGGGCTGGATTCACTCCATACTGGGAACAAGCATCAGTGTTAGAATCCATGACCCCTCTTTCTTCCGAGCTGGCCAGGAGCCTAGATGTGCTGGGGCATTGAGGACCCACTGTGAGGCCGCTGCTTTCATCTTTAACACAGACCAGCATGGCTACTGGTTCACTGCTCCCAGGGCCTTCAAGGGGAACTGCAGGGTAGGTAGACAACACTGGAGGGCTAGCTGGCCTGCCCCTCTCTACCTTGACATTTAGAAGGACAATGCCAGGCACTGTGGTAAGTAGGAGCCTGGGAAGTTAGCAGCTTTCTAGCCATGTTATTGCCAAGCAGGGACATCAGGAGAAAATTGAGAAGAGGGCCAAGGACAGAACTTCGGAGGATTAGGAGAACCCAGAGTTTGTAAATGCACAAACTGGCCCATTTATGGCCTGGCATTCCTATGCCGTGTGCCCTTGCTCACTGTCCTATCTCTGGATCCCTTCTTTAAGTCTCAGTGTTTCTAGAATCTCAAATGGGAGTCAGCTTTCTCAGCACGGTAACTGCTGTTCTTTGCTCCTGACCACTTCCTGCTTGTTCTGATTATCTGCACACGCATCCACTTGGGTAAAGTGTGTGCTTTCAGGTAGCTGCAAAACTCAGTTTTCTACTCTTTGGCCCAGATCGCCAGTGAGCTTCCCGGCAGCGAAGGTGATGCTAATAGCAGGAGAGAGCTGCAGAAAGGGCAGTGACAGCGCAGCACATCGGGGCGGAGCGAGGGGAGAGCAGGTGCTAACTGTGCAGCGCTGGGCAAGACCCGACTTAGCTGAGCACGGTTACTTGGGGAATTAAGTAAATCAGACTGCATTTGCACATGCTCTGTTCTGGAACATCTTGGAGATGGTCCGGAGGCATTCTGTTTCCTTATCTAGGTTGTCATGGTCACAGTGAGTACAGAGCTTCTGTCCTTAGCACATGAGCCAGAGTCCTTCCAGGGACAGAAGTCCAGATTAAGCAACTCTGAGAGACCAGAAATTTTACTCATGTAATTGAAAAAGCAAGGCTAGGCTGGGTCAAGAACTCAGATGATGTGCTCAGACCCTCGTTTTCCTCTTCTCTTTTTTAGGCTCTTTCATGATTATTCAATTCCCAGGGCACTGCCTCTTCCCATCTGCTCCAGCCAAGGTCCCAGAATTTCATGTTTCCCAGGTTGGATCACTCAGGGCCCAGCTCGGAGCTTCAGTTCTGGAGCTGAGGATGGGCACAGGGGAGGTGGCTCTCCAAGGGAAATCAGGGGCTGGGATCGCAAAGCCAGCAGAAGTCTGTCACAAACCTAGCAACAGGGAAGTGACGGATGCTGTGGGATGGTGTCCCTTGGCTGTGTAGGAGCTCAAAAAACTGCATGGGGACAGGCAAAGGGATCTACAGTCCATGGACTAGAGCTATGTGTTTCTCCTTTTGGTGGGGTGGGGGACACAGTAAGCTATGTGGAATGTTAGGGACATGATGTTTCGCTCCGCGTCTTGAAAAGAAAGGGATGACAGGATCCACAGGGCCGGGCACAAGGACTATTCGCACAGATGTGAGCATAGGTAGGTAACGAGTGCAGATGCTCCAGGGCCGAGCTTGGTGCAGCAATGGGAGATTGCCGGAGTCCACCGAGACCTGAGCTGGAGGGCGGGGCCACAATCTGGCCTTTCGGCACCGCCACTGCTGGACTGGAGCAGGGGAGGCAAATGCCGCTTCTCTCCTCATCATCTCACATTGGGGCCTCGCTCTGACCAGTCCGGAAGCCAGAGGCAGGGCCAGGAAGGGCAGAGGATGGAGAAGAGCCCGCAGGATCGCACTGCGCCACGAGGTCTGTTGTCTGGGAGGAAAGTGCAGTGTGGCCGGTGCTTGGCTCCTGTGCAGTGGTGCTTGGGAGTGGGGGCTTAGTCAGTGTCTGGATAAATTTTGATTTATTCTCTTTGCTTTTGGAAATGTAATAATCTCCCCATCAGAGCTCCTCTATCTGCCAAAATAATGCATGTCCTTTTGTACAAATGAAAGAATTACTGCTATTATGCAAACACGGAAAGGGTACTATATTTGCATGCAGAGGGGGAAAAAAAGAAAAATCCTATTTGCAATAAAATTAATTATACCAATGTGGCAAAGAGACTCATGAGCATCCATTTAACACTTGGACAGGAAGAGAACTAAGTTTCCTTGCCAACCCTGATGAAATAATGGAACCAAGAAGAAAATACCCTGAAAATAAAGGCCTGAGTAGAATAAACAGGGATTGGGAATTTCTGGCCATTTGAAGGCTCTTTTCCCTTCACAGAAACAAAAAAATGGAAATAAAGGTTTTTACAAATACTAACCATGAATGTTAATGTTCTGTAGCTGAAGGCTGAATCAAATTCCTCATTAGAATGGCCCTTGGGCAGTGCAGCGATGTTTGTGTGCAGGGTTAGGAGCCCGTGTGGGGCTGGCGGAGCGCGTAGGGCTGGCGGAGCACGAGCTTGGCGCCTGCACCCAGAAAGCAGGTAGTCGGCACGCTGAGAATGGTTGGAGGTTGTGTGATCCTCAGCAAAGAGAAGCCTTGACCAGATAGCTCAAGGGACTAAGGCGCCTGTTTAGGCAGATGCTGGGTCGGGGGTTCGACCTCCAGCCTGCTGTGCGGGTCCTGCTCCCGGGGTGCGCTGAGACAGCCGCTGAGACTGGGTGTGGTGGCAGACACTTGTAATCCCAGTGCTTGGGAAGCTGAAAAACAGGAGGATTGCCATTTTACTGATCTGTGTAGTGAAACCCTGTAGACATTAAATACATTAAAATAAATAAATAAATAAGGCAAAGGAATCACTGATCCCAGAAAAGAGAAAGTGGAAATGTCCCAGAAGGACGCCCAGAATGCAAAACCGTCCCCACATCCAAGGTCCCTCCTGTCACGCTGACACTGTTGGCTTGTCTGTCTCAACCTCACCCAGGGCATCGGGCCTGAGTCAGTATGGGTCTCAGTCTCCTGTGTGTCTCCATGCGTGGCACAGAATTGACACACAAAAGCACTAATTAACTGAGATATATATTAATGTGTAAGTCATAGAATTTTAGAGTCCAAAATATTTTCAGACTCATTTTCAGTGGTTCCTGAGAAGTTATGAGTAGCTGGCATGGGTGGCTGGACAGTGGTGGTGTAGGTAAGGATGTGGAAGGTGAGATATATCTGGGAAACAAGTCTGGAAATACATATGCCCCAAATCTACCTGCCATTCCAGCTCCTGCAGGTCACGCGGAATATCAGGACCAGTGAAAGGGGAGACGGCATTTGGAAAAGCTGCATCAAGAGACTTCCTCCCTAGCCAGGCTGACAGCTGGCTGCCCAGCTCACACAGAACAGGTCCCCTGATCACTACTGGGAGTGAGGAACAGGGACTCCTCAGACGCAGAGGTGGTAATTTCCCCAGGCAACACAAAGGATCTTGCCAAGCAAGCACTTATTCTACTGAGCTATCTCCTCAGCCCCCACATAGTTCAATTTTAAATACTAGTTTGTTACCTATTAGCTGTGTGACTTTTGGGCAGCTTGCCTAATCTCTCTGCGCCTGTTTCTTCATCTTGAAATGAGCTGATAATAATATTCCCTGAGGTTATTATAAGGCTAAATGAGGTAACATTTGAAAAATTCTTAGAGCAGTGGCATGCAGGAAGTGCCAGGAAAGCGTACCTCGCCTTTGGACTAATGTCGCAGATGACACACCCCGAGGCAAAGACTGACAGTTGCATTTGGCTTGGTTGTTTGCTATGGAGTCACATGGAGTCTTTGTGGGAGGACAGTCTGGTTTTCTGAGCATGGTGCTAATAGAAATTGTTTCCTAGTTTGTGTTTCTGGAATCACAGCCTTAAGCACGAGGAAAGGGCTCATCTCAGTCTCAAAAGATGGGGAACTGACGAGTTCATGGTTGTATGGTGGCCAGGGCCTGGTCTTATAATTGCTGAGCAGTGCTCTGTCTGTTCATCACCATAGTTATGATAACTCAGGGCATGGAAATGCATTTTGTTTTCACATCTGTAATGTTGAAATTGAAACACACACACACACACACACACACACACACACACACACACTCACACACATGGATCAGGTGCAGACAGCACTGTTTCGCAGAAGGCCCAAAGACATTTGATTAGAATGCACCATGTTCCCCATTTTGAAGGGAGGTGGCAAGGCCACATCAGTGCAATGGGGGTCCTTGGTTCCTGGTGACCAGGACAAACTCTGACGTGTACAGGCAGTCAAGGAATTTATTGCTACCTGCTATCTTTGAGGAGTGAAGGGCCCTGGGGAACCAGGCTCAGAAAAGAAACAGGATGTTGGGCGGTGGCTGATCCAGGTCAGTCCAGTGAAGATGCCACGAGGCACAGCTGTACCAGGACATGCAACCACGCAGCTCTGACTTTGCCTGATGTCGCTGCCAGTGCACTTGGCCTGTCAACTGGCCTCTGTGATACCTGTATTGCTCCTCCCAGTACAGATCCTTGTTAGGTGAGCTGGGCTGCATGTCTGAAAGCCAGCATGATTAGCCAGTGGGGATGTGGGCAAAGCATGAAGATAAGGTCTCTGCCTATGCCTAAGACCCACAGGGAAGTTCTCCCATTTGCATTTGCTCCAGATATGGAAGTGAGAGCAAGCTGGGAATTGAAAATAAATGAATGAACAACAATCCACAGCAATTAGGAAAATTAAGAAGTGGTACGTAACCCAGCTGTCAGGTTTTTTTTTTTTTTTTTTTTTTTTTGTGGGACCGGGGTTCAAACTCACAACCTTGCACTTGCCAGGCAGGCACTTGTGCCACAGAGCTATCACCCCAGCCCCCCAGCTGTCAGGTTTTGCCCCTTTCTGGAGTCAGCATCCTGCACTCTGGGCAATCTCCTGCATTTTCTTCCATCCCCATTACCTCCTATGTGAGAAGGAGCAGTTGTATCGGGTAAACGATTCTGTTACTTCTCTGCTTGCCTCTGTCACTGCCAGTTACCCCACAACCCTGAGTGTCTTCTCACCACAGTTTTTCTTTTTTTTTTGTCTTTTTGAGGCAGGGTCTTGCTATGCAGTTCAGGCTGGCCTTGAGCTCACTTTTGTAGCCCAGGCTGGTCTCGAACTTGCACTGATCCTCCTGCCTCGGCCTCCCAAGTGCTGGGATTACCAGTGTGCGCCACCACGCCTGGCATCACCACAGTTATAATAACATCTAACTCCTGTTTTCATGGTGATAAATTTCACACAACATAAAATTAACACTCTCAGCCATTTCAGAGTCTACAATTCGGTGGTATTTCATGCACTCACAGTGTTGGGCAACCATCACCATTATATCAACTTAGAACATTTCCATTACCCCCAAACCCATTAAGAACCTCAGACCCGTTACGCAGTCACTCTACATTTCTGCCACTTTGCAGTCCCTAGAAACCACGAGTATGCATTCTGTCTCCATGGATTTGCTTCTTTTGGAAGTTGCGTACTAATCGGAATCTTACTGCGATGCCTACTCCCCCTGTTATGCTACCACATTTTGACCTCTTGGTACCTGTTCTTCCTCCCTTTGTGCCCTCATCTCAGCCTCGGACAGTGAACTAGCTGATTATTCTTCCTAGTAATTCTTCTATTCATCTCTAAGGATGCTACAGAAGGCAACAGGAGGTTGATGGATCTGGATAGCTACCAGGAAGACTAAGAATTCTCTGGCAAGACCAAAAGCAAATGAGCATCACTGTATGACTAACAAGACAGAGCAGGAGGGGTTGGTGGGAGACAGGGGTTAGTAAGCAGAAAGCTTCTCAGTTGTGTTCTATCTGGACAGCAGTAGATCTGGATGGAGCAGGGGCAATGCAGAGTAGGTTCAGGCCTCCCAGCTGGCTTCTGGGGCCTCCTCCTTGCCGCATTGCTCTCTACCCTAGAAGGATAATACTGAGAAAAGGTGGCACCCAGTGGTCTTCTGGGGCATACATAGGGTTATTGGTTAGTGGGCAGTAAATCACCATATTTAAGTCTAGATTATAGAGCCAAGGGCTTCTATGTTGTCATCTCCAGTAGCTTAACCCAAGAGAGGATAAGTTAGGGTCATGCAGAAGCTATGGCTGCCTCTTATGTAAGGTAAAACACAAATATAGTAATCAAGAATGATAACATCTCCATCATCCTTAGTATAGGGCAGTGGTTCTCAACCTTTCTAATGCTGTGACCCCGCAGTATAGTTCCTCATGTTATGGTGACCCCAAACCAAAAAATAATTTTTGTGGCTACTTCAAAACTGTAATTTTGTTGCAGTTATGATTCGGAATGGCTTTAGGCAACCCCTGTGTTTTGGTCATTCGACCCCCATCAGGGTTGCGACCCACAGGTTGAGAACCGCTGGCATAGGGCTTCAGGGAGAGCATAGCAGGCTGGCTGGGAGATGACAGCACAGAGTGAGCTCACCTCTGGGATGCCATTTGTGTTCTAGTCTTGTTTTCAAGATTGGTTGTTGTGTTCTTCATGGAAGGGACACCTGGGCCAGGCACCAAAGGGAAAATATATGGGTTGCCCTTCTGGAAATGACAGCTAATTCTCTAGTTAATAGCACCTTCACGCTCCAGCTCCATGATCTCAGGTGTGACAGGGAGAGGTGTTAATCCCTAAAGGAGGAACATTCCCACTGAGGGGACATGGCCGTGACTCTGAGGTGCTGGAGGGTGAGCCTCTCCTGGCTGTTTTGAGATTCCTCATGCTACTGAACCAACAGGGACAGAAGCTATCATAGGATTGGATAACCAGGGGAAATGCAATTGCTTTATGCAGTGGGGCCAGAGAACTGTTTGGAACACAGGGCATTACTGCAGCTACTTCTGAGAACTTTCACAAACATTAACCAAGGCCAGTGGAGAACTGGCAACATGTGTAGAAAGAACTAAAACTGGAGTGACGCTGCCCAGGAAGAGCTTAGTAGGGAATAAAGTGAGCCAGGGAGGGTGAGGAAAGAGGAAAACTACAGTTGTTAGCAGTGGCTTGTGATGGGGCACACTTTTTCTATACTAAGTTGTGATTTCCCCTTTCTCCTTTCCTGCTACATTATAGGAAACGTGCTGGTGGTTTACAATCTTGAAGCCCAAATTCTCAGGCTTTAAGGGAGGCCACCAGTAATAATATAATGGTAGATTACACTTGTGTGTCCTTGTGCTTGGGATGAGGATTTCATCCTATAAATGATGGGCATAAGTGGAAGCTGGATGGCCAATGGCATGGAATGCACAAGTTGTTCTGTTTTCCATCCTTCTGGTCCTTCCCCCCCCCCCCAACAGCTGATTTCTACATATTGCACCATACAGCCTCCTTGTTGCAGGCTTTCTGCTTGGATCAGGTAGTGATGGGCCTTTGCAGGAGGCTGGTAAGCACTAGAGATCAAGGCACCTTCCCCCACCCCCCCTTACACTTGTCTCCAAGCCACTCTTGAGGCAGAAGCTGGATCTCTCCCAGGCTGCAGCCCCTGTAGGAGTCCTACTCAGTGGGCCCTGCTTCCTCTACTTGTCATTTCATCCTTAGGAATGCTAAATTGTTTTCTACTGCTGTTAGTTACTTGGATGATTTGATCCTCCCACCTCGACCTCTGTAGGCAATCCCTTCATTGAAATGTCTTCATTTGAGCTTTTTAGGGTGAGCTGTGTTCCTTGGTGGGACCCCATGGAGTCAGTTTCCTGAACTGCTACAGAAAAGGAACATTGTCTCTTTACGCAATCTGGTCATACTGGGTTCAATATCTGGTCATACTGTGTTCAATGAATCAATCAAAGCTGAACAGAGGGATTGTCTTTTCCCATGAATCTGACAAAGTCAAAACAAGGAATGAATTTCACCAGCATGGTGCTCTTAATTTCTATTTCCAGGAAATTAACTGGGGCTTCTTTCCATGTAAGCTCCTCCTGAATGTTCCAGGTCTCAGAGTATGGTTCCTAAGACCTAAGGCAATACCTATCAGGAATCTAGATAATGCCTGTTCAAGTCAGGCTGCTGATATTAACTGCATGTCCAAAAACATGACTTTAAAAAGGCTCTGTAGCCAGGAAGCTAGGTACATGAGACCTTTTGCACAAAATTGTTAGTGCAGTGTTTCAAACAATTTGTTCAAGCCTTCAGGCTTCTTTTATCCCTTTTATCAAGTGACTCTCCTCCATGAAAGATCCATCCTGGGACTCCTTCCTCTATGCCCTGCTGTGCTCTAGACTTGCCTGTTTAATATACCACCACTTCCAATTGATGGAAGGTAGCCAGCATGCTGGCCACAAGTATGCTGGAACTGCATACTTGTGGGCATGATGAAAAGTTAAATTTGGGATTCAGGGATCAGATCTGAGGAAAAGGATGAAACAAAGATGTGAGCTCAGGGCACACCAAAGTCACTGAGTTTTGGTAGAAGAGGTTAAAAAATCGGTTCAAGGGCAGAGAGCATGAGTGATAATGGAGCATGAGTGATAATGGGGCCTTCATTTCATGGCAGGAGCACTTTGCCTTCTTCCTTTCCAGATCACCATCCTTCACTGCAACAATTCTCAGAGAGTAGGAAGAGGAACTAAAGTACAGAGGGGAAAGAAGGGATTAGGGCCCTTCCACTCCAGGTTAAGGATTTCTGTTTGCATCTTTCAGTTTCTGTTATTTTTTGTGGTAATAAATAGACGATGTTGTTTTCCTTAGTGTCTACTGACAAAATATAATTCGCTTACATTTTTAAGGAGTGTATTCTCCCTTCCAAGACTCAGGAAACTGGCAGAATTCTTAGTGATTGTCCATGTTACCTTTGATTTGTGAGAAAATGGAGATCTAGAGTGATCATTACTACATGCAGCTTCAAGTATGGCTTGACCTCGCTGCTCAACAATGCCGTCAAGACTCTGGTTCTTTTTAACCTTCCCATTCTATTTTCTTAAGTATGCCTTAACCATCTAGAAATCTAATCTTTACTCTGTGGTAACACGTGGCTTTAATAATTCCAGACAGTTAAAAGCAAAAGCGGGTAGAGTGATCTTCGTCAGAACCTTTCCAAATGTCATCTCAACTCTCATTGCCCTCACTTGGGTTTCTGCCAGCCCTTGACTTAAGTCACATAGCCATGAGGATGGAATGAAACAAGGGCTAAAAGCAACCAGCAATACTTATGCTGCAGACTGAGTACTGAGCTGCCTTGGTCTCCACCAGCAAACTATGCATCACCTTTACACTCAGCCACCCACAAACTTTCCATTTGTGGACAAAACATAGATAAGTTCTTTACCAGAATGTAACATGAGTGGCCTCTAGTTCAGTTCTCAAGGGTCTTTATTTCCACCTGAAACCTCAACACAACTTCATCACCCACATTCCTATCAGCATTCTGTCCTGCTGAGCTCCCATAACTGCTCACTAGTAGCATTCTAGGCCTCTTTTAGTCTGTTTCTCCAAACATTTCCATGAACCAATTCTAAATCTTGAGAATCACATTATCAGGTACACACAGACATACTCCCACTTCTGATCACTTTCCTGTGTTAGCTTTCTAACAAAAGACCTGAGAAAAGCAATTTAAAGGAAGAAAGCTTTATTTTTGTGACAGTTTTATAGATGTCAGTCCATGGTCACTTGGTATGGACATTTTGGTCCTATGATGAGAGTGCATGGTGGTGCAAACTGCTCACATCATGGCAGCTTGGAATCAAAGACTGAGAGAGAGAGAGGCAGAGTTCCCAGCTTCCCCTTGGAGTGACCTAACTTCCTTCCAATAGGCCTCTCTTAGTTACTTTACTCTTGTTGCTGAGACAAAATACCCAATACCCAAAGATAAAGGAGAAAAGTTTATTTACATCACAGTGCATAGAGATTTCAGCTGGCTCCGAGGCAGGTTGGTACATGGCACAGGGGCATGGGACATGGTCATAGAAGACAGCAAAAACAAGTGAGGAGAAGGATAGGACAAGCTATTTTCTGTCAGTTATATTGTATGCCGTCTACTTTCCGTGACAGGTGAAACACTCACCCCCTTAATGCCACCACTGGAAGAACTGGGATCAATCAAAAACTCTAGATTCAACCACCTTTGAGGCTTTAGGGGGAACATTTAGACACAAACTGTAACATTACACCCCTAGCCCTCCAAAGATCCATGAACATTCCTTTATGTAAAAGGCAGTTAGTCCATCTCAAAGAGTTCCAAAAGTTCTAACAGTTTCAGGAATACTGAAAATTCAAAGTCCCAACTCTCCTCTGAGATTTAAGGCAAACTTAGCTGGGAGCCTCTGTACAAACGAAAAGAAAATTAAATGTCTCCACCATTCAGTGACATAAAATAGACATTTCTATCCCAAAAGGTATAAATAGAGGTCTAAAAAGGAATGGGACCAAATCCAACAGGGAAAACATTAAATTCCATAGTTTCTTATCCAACACCTGAAGAAATCTGTGGCAAGCTGGGCACTGTAAAGGCCTTGGGCAGCTCTGCCCATACAGCACTGCTGCTGATTGTGGCTCCCATAGCTATTCTCTTGGGCCTGCTCTGCTCCTTCCTTGCAGTTTTTCTCAGATGATCCATGTTCCTGGTTTCTATAAACTTTGGGTTTCCACTGCGCTGATGGTATCACACTTGCTGCTTCACACACTGCTCTCTCAGGGAAATACTACCTGGCCTCCAAGGCCTTTTGAAATCTGAGTAAAAGCCTTCATGACCCCACTAGTCTTCTATTCTATATGCACATAAAGCCAGCCCCACATGGATGGTGCCAAGATCTGATGCCAGTTGGAGTAGTAGCCAGGCTTTCTCTCTCTTGGCTGTAGGGCTTGAGTTCCTGGATCGCTGAGCACTTGGAATTCAGTTGTGAGGAAGAAATTTTCAAGGCCACCAGCCTTCTGCAACATCATGCTCTCGAGCTTTCTCATCAAAGCAAAGTCTTTCCCTTCTGCAATTTTGAGTCTGCAAGGGGTGGAGTCCTGCTGCTTCTTATG
Source organism: Myocastor coypus (assembly GCA_004027025.1). Lineage (NCBI taxonomy): Eukaryota > Metazoa > Chordata > Mammalia > Rodentia > Myocastoridae > Myocastor > Myocastor coypus. The sequence continues at coordinate 22,402 of PVJA010021057.1, read as the reverse complement.
ATGCATTTAGGCTATCTTTTTTATTCTGCTCTTTCTCAGCAATCAAAATTTCTCCTTCTTTATCTTTATAGTCCCCACCACTACTGAAGCTTTCTTTGTGGCCAAATCCACAAATTTTAAATCATTTTGCTGGCCTCTTTGCTATGTCTCACCATAGATTAGGTTAAATGCTACCAGCAGTAGCCATGCCACTACTTCAACATTTGACTACCTTAAAATTTCATCTACAAGATTAGTTAGTCATTGTCGTTAATCTCAAAGTGTCTGGACATGGGCAAAATGCAGATAAACTTTCTGTTAAGGTATGCCACACATTGTCTGGAGTCCAGCAGCCAGTACAATCTTTCACAGTAGAAATCTCCTGAGCTAAAGTCTTTAATGGTAGGATTTCTATCAGCCTTTTTGTCTTCCGACCTCTGAATCGAATCTCCCATATATTGTAACCCAAAGCATTTCAGTTAGCATCTCTGAATTTTTTTTTAACTTTTTCCCTTCCAACAAGTCAGTTCCAAAGTCTCTTAACCACATGGCCACAGCAACAGCCCCATTCCCAGTAACAAATTTTGTCTTAGGTAATTTTCTCTCCTTGCAGGGACAAAATAACAACAGCCAAAGTTAAAGGAGGAAAGCTTATTTAGCTCACAGTTCATAGAGGCTTTAGTCCAAGACTGACTGACTCTAAGGCAGGGTGTCACATGGCAGAAGGGAAACATTTCTTGGCAGTGGAAGACATCAAAAGCAATAGTGAAGGAGAGAGATAGAAGAGCCTCTTTCTGTTCCTTTTATTAGATGCAGGCTACCAGCCCTAAGGCAGGTGTAGTGCTCACATACTTAATTCCAGCACTGAAACAACTAGGATCGATTGATCACAAACTCTAGATTCAGCTACCTCTCAAATGCCCACCCCCATAACTGCTTGATGCTTTGGAGGGTCATCTAAACACAAGAAACTCTTAGAAGTTGCACCACTTCTCAAGAGCATCATCTGCATCTAAGCTTTTAACACATAAGTTTTGGATGACACTTAAGATCCAAACCACAAAGAAGTCCCAAAGAAACTCTGTACCTATTAATTAGTCTCCCCTCATCCCCTTCTCCCAACCATTATTTCCAATGTCTATGAATTTGTTCATTCTGGACATTTCATAGAAATGGAATTGTATACTGTGTAGTCTTTTGTGATAGACTTTTTTCATTTAGCATGCTTTCAAAATTCCTCCATGTTGCAGCATGCACCAGGACTAATTTTATGATAAATACCATTCCATTGCATGGGGACATCATCATTTGCTTGTTCATTCCTCATATGCACTACCCAGTTGTCTCAACTTTTTTGTTCTGTGGATATGCTGTTGTGAATATCTGTGTTCAAGTTTTTGTGTAAACAAATTCTCCTGCATATATACGTAATGCTAAGTGCTTATTGATTTTTGCTAGGAATCACTTGACCTTGTCCATAGGCTGAGCTAGGGAGTCAGTGCGCAGGGCTGGAGAAAGGAAGATGGGATGGGGAGGAAGAGGGAGGTGCTGGAGTAAAAAGCTACTTCCTTCTGCGTCATCTTTTGCTCTGATTAACACAGCCCAGTAGCAGAAAGACAGCAATCTCACTTTACGCTTTAATTAGATATTTTGCACACACTTCACACTTGCTGGGCAAGAAGTAGACTCAGCGCGTGAACAACGCCCCCTAGATCTCTCAGAGACCACTGATGGTTGTCTCCTTTTTTGATGCAGTTCATAGTTCTGAGGTGTCCTCTGCGTAAATCCTGGCCCATTTAGGATTGATTTCCACCTGCAGATTTTTTCACATGTAAATAAGTAGCCTGAGGCTGACTTCTTACTCTTTTGGCCATCTAATGCTCCAGACCTTTGCGGGTAATAAACCACGCCCGAGTACTAGCTTGAGAGGGGACCGAAAACATCAGTACTGCTTAACCATCTCTCAATAAAGCCACAGCGCATGCGCCAGTTCTGGCCCACGGAGAGGGCGGGGAATGGGCGGGGCGGTCATAGATCGGGCCAATCGGAAGCGAGCCCCCCCGCCCTCCGCGCTGATGGACCCAGTTTGACCCCGGCAGTGGGCGGAGGAGGCGGGCCCAGTCGCGCGGACGGGAGGGGGCGGGGCCCGCGCCCTGGAGGCGGGGTCTGGGGCTGTCAGTCCGCGCCCGCCAGCGCCGCCTCGGCTCCTCTCACGCTGTGGCCAGGGTGGCTGCCAGCGCCGCCGTCTGCCACCGCCTCCTTGCATCTCGAGCCGCCTCCCGTGTCCAGGCCCGGCACGCAGGTAAGGTCGGCCGCGGCTGCGGAGCCATAGTGCCCCTCCTTGGGATCGGTCGGCTGCGCGGGCGCCCCCTCGGGGCTGTGTCGGCTCCGCGGCTCCCCTCGCAGCCCGGGGGCGGTCCCGCGGGGCGGGACGACACTCTCCCCATCCCCCTGCTCCTCGGACGCAGCGCCCGCTGCCGGACTCCCCGTTGGCCTCGCATCTCCTACCTTGGGGAGCTGGCCCTGAGCTCCCTCCGGGCCGATTACACAATCTCGGAGATTGGAGACTGGGGTCCTCAACCCGCCCGGCCCCACACCTGTCCCCGAGTCGCGCTGCCAGGCAGAGAGCAGAGACCCCGCGCGACCGCCAGGACCGGGAAAGTTTCACTTTGTGGTGCGGATTTGTTGACATTCAGTAGATGCGGGGAGATGGAGGCTGAGTGGCTAGGATGCGCTTCGCGAGCAACGTTGCGTTTGCACTGGGGTGGCCCTGGTCCAGGTTTCGCTTCCAGAAGTCCTGCCCTAGCCCTGCTCTGGGGCCGGAGGCTGCTGCAGGGCACGCGGGTCCCTCCGATTCTACCTACATTAGCGAACCCCGGATTGCAGCAATCTGGGGACAGCTCAACGTCTCGCTCCTCCACCCTTTTAAATTTAGCATCGACATTTAGAGCAGGTAGGCGAATTTACTTAGCATTATCTTGATACTTTGTATTTGTGAGGTGCTTTGCTATGCCTGATTAGTTAACAAGGTAGCAAAGCAAACTAGATCCTGAAATGCATGGCTAATGTCTTTAGAAACTCTTGTAAGAACCACTGAGAGCTTCACTGTTTGTGATGAGAGATGTTTTTGGCCAAGGCGCTGGCCAGGAGAGATGATCAGTGTCTTTTGGTTGCTTGAAAAAGCTTTCTTAGTAATGCAAAGCTTTCTCTGCCGCTCTCTGACTGTTTTTCATTGAGGGTCTCTAATTTAAGGAGGATTGTTTGGTTTTCTTCACTCAAGCAAAGGAGAAATTTTAAATGCTGCTGGTAAAGCAGTTAAGGGAAAAATCTGAGTTTCAGTAAGTTGAGATGCTGTGTGCTTTTCTGGGTTACCTTTCTGTGTGGAAAACCTCTACTCTTCGTGTTCTTATCCCATCTTTCCACTAGGATTGTTTCCAACTGGGTAGGTGTTACTGGGTCCTCATTTAAGTTGAAGACTTCTTGCTACCTGTGGTTTAAGACTCGCCTAGGGACATGCTCTAAGAGTGGGTTTAATTAGCACTTTCATCTGCCCATTAGGCAATGCTGCTTGAAATCCTTTGCAACCCAACACTGTTGTAGTGTTGTATCTTTAATAATATCTAATTCATTTTAATAGCATTTCTATAATAATCTTTCTATTAGTATGCCAGTTTTGCAACACCAGTGTTTTAGTCCAGAAGCAGCAATTTACTAGAAATATGACCATGGCAAAAACAATTCTTTAGCAGATTTGCAGCCCACTTTACTTAGATAATTACTGCTACAGGCGAAGTTTCTTTTTAATTCCTTGGTGCAATAGGTGTTACAGGGGTTTTGATCTGTGAGGTGGCCTAGTTGTACTAGACTCAGTCACTATGTCACTAAGTATTTTTTGACTAATATTATGTTAGTTTATGTTCTATACTCATTTATTTATTTATTTATTTTTAGATAAGGTTCTGGGGTTCTGAGATTTAGTTTTGATTTATTGGTCTATATTTTAAAAAGAAAGATATTACTTCTATTTGAGGGGTTTATATTAAAGCACTGATAATTTGTATTAGTGTGTACCAGGCACTATTTTGAATACTTTATAAGTATTAAGTTATCTGATTTTCATAACTGCCCAGTAAGAAAAATACTGTTAGGATCACATGTTTCAGAGTGAGAATTGCTTAGCTCAAGCCACACAGTTAAGCAGATGACAGCCTGATTCCTCCTAGGTAGACTGAGATCTGAGTTCATATTCTTAACACATGTTTCTGTCCCTGTAGGCTGCTCTTACAACAAGTATTTATTTCTATCTGCTATTCATGCTGTTTTACATTCTACACCATGGGTATTTTGTGGAATCGTAACCAGCATTAGGTTAGGTCTTGACTTTTCCACCAGCTCATTTGTGATTTTGATGAAGAACCTTTATCCTCTTTTAGTTTTTCATTCATGGAATAATAGTTGAAGAAGACAAATTGACTAGCTTTATCCTCCTGGGTACCTGAAGAGATACATCAGAGCATGTAAGAATTAAATATCTTCTGCTAAAAGATTCAGTATCAAACGAGTGGAGTATGTGTATGTTATATGTCAAAGAAAAAGACTAGGAGGCCATAGGTCTTGCTGCTACCAGTGTCTGCCCCTGGGATTGCAGTGATGAGAGACTTCACCTTGAACCTTTCAGAATTGTTTTATTTTGTTGCATTCAGATTGTTACTTGTAGTTTTACTATAATTGTAAAGATAAAAGACAACCAGAAAAAAGTCATCTTAGAGAGTAGGGTAACCATGTGCAGGGTTGTGTAATAGGCACTTGTAGGGGATCATTTGGCATTGCTTTGCAGGAGGCTTGGGATCAGATGATGGCAGGACCTAAACTGTAGATAAAAGGTTTGCAGAATCATGGCAAGTTAGGACTGGTGGGGAAAAGCTAAGCTAGGAGACTAGTTATGAGGCCAAGGTCAGGCTCTAGGATGAAGTGATCCAGGTTAAGACAGGCAGTGGCTTGGGATGGGTGGAGGAAAGAATAACTCCCAGATGGTAGAACCCCTTGCACCCACTGACTGCCTGCTCACAGCATCAGTGTCATCATTGCCTGGGAACAGGAGAGGGTGGATGTTTGGGTGAGCCACAGACAGAGCTGAGCAGTGCAATGACATCGGAAGGCAGTTTTATATTTATATAGATTTGCAAACCTTTGTAATAGACTGTGATTAATGTAAGCCTCTCCAGGCCAGAAAACAGATTTTCTTTCTTCTTAAGAAGGGAGTATACCATTAAAGAGAGTGGGTAACTCCCTCTGCCTAATGAAGAAAAATGCAAGTATTTCCCCATGGGTGTGGCCAGGGACCTAAGCTGGTTTAATTCTCTTCTGGGCCAGATTGAGAACTGGAAAATTTTCTGATCTTACAGATGCAGAGGTTGGGGAAACTGAGTGGTGGGGGCTTCTTTGGACCATCCTTCCAACTCCATGTCTTAGAGGTGGAACTGGAAGTTGGTATTGTAGGTGTGGAGAGCTTTAGCAGAGAAAAGATGTGATTTCCACATGGGTCTTCAAGGGAGGGGTGCCAGTGTGACTGTTGTAGAGATGGGCCAATAGGACACATTGGTAATGCTCCCCCTGCCCATTTTGTTGGGAAATGTTCTTTTAACAGATTTTGTTCTCCAGCCAGTTTATTAGATATGTGCTGAGAGCCAGGGCACGTCGTGGTGAGTGCTGAGCAAGCTGTTGGAAGCTTTTCTTTCCAATTTGAACTCAAATTGTGTGGTGCTCCGGGAGGGATGGGGGTGTTTGAGATATTTTGATGACCACATTGACTGGAAAACATAATTTGGGGGAAGCAAATAAGATTTCACACAGGAAACCACAAAGCCAGAGAAGCTAGAGTTACAAATGTTAAGTCCATTTTTTCTCATTACTTTACGTATTTCTGGCTTGATGTGTGATATTTCTCAAATATTCATATTTATAAATTTATAAGATATTATGTTATTCAGTAGTATATGTGGAAATAAACTGTCTAATCTCATTTTTTGGAGGGGTCAAGACAATATAGACCTTGTTTTTCCTATGTCTCTTAGGCTGGTGCTTCTCAACCAAGACAGATTTTTTTTTTTTTTTTTTCTCCAAGAAACATTTGGCAATGCTTAGAGACATGTTTGGTTGTCACAGTTGAGGATGGCATATTTGCTGTTGGCATCTAGTGGCAGCTGGCATCTTGCAGAGACCAGAGATTCTGCTGACCATCCTACAAAGCAGGGAACAGTGCTCTCCCCGAACCCCAAAGAACTCTGTAACATAACACATTAACAGTATAGAAGGTGGAAAACTGCACTTTATGTGACTTAAAAAAATTATAATTAGAAGAAAATTGAAATTAAAGGCGCTAGGGAGATAGCTCAGTAGAATAAGCACTTGCCTGGCAAGCATAAGGTCCTGAGTTCAATCCCTGGTACCACACACACACACACACACACACACACACACACACACACACACACACACAAAAAAAAAATTAAAGGAAGAGGCAGGAAAAGAAAATACAAAGTGTTCCTTGACCTTTTCAAAGTGAAAACAGTGTCCTTACATCTGATGTCCAGGAGGAAGACTCAACTAAACATGCTGACGAAACATAGGCATTTGTCTGCCACCCAAGAGCTATTTCAATAAATAGATTGCTCAACACAATAGTTTGGAACAGGAAGTAAAGGCCCTTGTAGTGGGAGGAGGCAGGAGGGGTAATTTGTGGAGGCAGAAGATTTTATAGGCTGAGAAGGGAAGCTGGGTCCAGGATACTTTTCAAAAGTTCTAGGGAATTTTTCAAAGGTTACTTTGTTCAGGGCATTGAATGTGGTGCTTAGAAGATATAATCTCAGCTCCCTCAGCACATGGCCTTCTAGGCTATAGGCCCCAGAGCCTGAGCACTTGCCTGATTATTCTCTGTCCAGATGCAGAACAGAGAGTGCCCAACACAGGTTTCTTTTCAGGTTGTGTGTCCTCCTCCTTCCTTTAACACCTTTTTATTTTGGAAAAGTTTAAATGTGTACAAATTTTAGAAAATTAGTGTTCTGAGCCTCTGTGTACACAATGTACATTTTCAGGAAAAGCCAGCTTTGGGGAGTTCTTTATCTGTACTCAGTCTTTGCCCCTTTTCTCTATGTGTCTGTTAATTTCTGTAGTGCTGGAGGTTGAAACCAGGCCCTTCTGCACACTAGGAAAACTCTGTTATTACTCCAATCCTACCCTTCCCTTTTCATAAGCTCAGAAATAGTGTAAATAATCACCTGTCTTCTTAGAGAGACTTGGCAGGAAAGGAGGCAAATGGCTTTCTGCTGTTTGGTCACCCCAGAGGAGAGCCAATAGTGGGCATGCATGATTCTAGAATCCATGAGGGCTGAGAAACAACAGGCCCAGGCAAATCTGGCATAGCTCTTCTTTCTGAGAAAGTACAGATGATCAAAGATGATTTCTTTTCTTTTTAAACCTCCTGGTAGAGAATCCTACTGACAATTTTCTGCTGGCAAAAACATGCTTCAGGATTTACTGCTAGTGGGTCCTCTTCATTTCTTGGGGAAGCATAGCATGTGTGTGGCTGCTTTGTAATGACCCCTTTCCTGCTTCATGACCCTCTAGTAGTTACTGTTTTGTGCAAGTCCAGTGTCCCCTGCAGCTTCTGTCTCATACTTGATGGATCTTCATAGAGTGACTTCTGGGGAATATAGTCTGGGCTGGGGTGCAAAAAAAGGGGCATTTCTAGGACTGGAGAAACACCTTGGCAGCTGCTGCTTCTCTCTCTGCACCTAGGGGAGGATAGAGAACCCCTTTCCAGCCACCGGCAGCCTGTACTGCATGGAGATTGTGCTGCCATTTACACCTCGCAAATAGGACTTTCTTTTCCCAGTCGTGTCTCCTTGAGCTACAGGATTAATTTTTTTAGGCCACGGGGGCATTGGCATGTCTTTACTCAATTTAGTATTGTGTTGAAATATGCATATAGAAATGGCTTCAAGAGTTGAGAGCCTTGAATAATCAGATAATTGATGTCTATGAATTTTTATTAGATACTGATTTCTACCAACTTAGACATTCTGGACTAAGTTCACAAGCAACTACCTGGGTGGGAAGATGTGGACCCTTCAGGGCTGTATTTCCTGTCCTTATTCCATTTATTAAATACATTTTTACTTCTCCTTATTGCACACAGACTTGTATGTGGCATTAGCTTATTCTGAACATTCTGTGTCAACACTGTTCCATTGTTCCATGCCTTTCTTTGGGTAGTGTGTTAATAGTAGGTATTATTAGAATTATTTTTTAAACCAGGGATCAAACTCAGGACCTTGCTTTTGCCAGGCAGGTGCTTAAGCCACTGAGCAGTCTCCTGCTTCACAGCAATGGCCCTATCTTCTCCACCTATCCTGGTGCCATACAAATCCACTCCAACTTTAACCATAGAGGCAGATGGTTTAGTGGAAAGCACCTGGGCTAGGAACCAATTGATGTGGTTAAAGTCATTGCTACTTCCTAACACTCTTGAACTTCTCTAACCTTCAGTTTCCTCATCTGCAAAATGAGAATTCTAGTTCCTATGTAGAAGGGTTATAAAAAATAGAGTAAGTATAAGTAATGGGCCTGGAACATAGAGAGGCACAGAAATGATAATATAGCCAGGGAGGTAGCTGTGAAAGGGGACTGTGAGCTTTGAGTACTCTAGCCAATGAAATCTGCACAATGAATCCCCCGGGAAATATTGCCTTTGGGTGTGATAGATTGCCAGTGTTCTGCTTTTGAGCTGACCATATAAAATGGAAGTTGTATATTGATACTCCTGAGCCAAATTTGGTCAGCAGATAGGTTGTATTTGGTTTGTACATGGTTTTATTTATTTATTTATTTATTTATTTATTTATTGGGACTGGGGATTGAACTAAGGCCCTTGTGCTTGCCAGGCAAGCACTTATTCTACTGAGCTATTTCCCTGGCCCCATGGCTATATTTTTAAAACAGTAAATTATTTGTCATTTAAAAGATGACATATTTTATACTGAAATGCACCACTTCTTGGTTCTGGTTGAGCTCTTCTGGGCCATCAGGAGCCCCAGCACCACTGGGCCTAGGTTTCTGCTTGGCAGGATCATGGCTGCTGTTTTGGGATGCAGCAGAGTTCCTCATTTTGCTGTATTTCCCACTCAGCTGTCTTCACTCATTTATATTAACTGCCAGAGCTTGGAAGGCATTTGAGTTAGATACATCCTAGAGGAGGTCATATTTATTTTCTCTGCCAGTGTTAGGATGTATTAGAGGAGAAAGGTTGTTTTGTGTTTGAATTAAAGCTCTCCAGCACTTTTTCCTTGTAGAGAGCCTGGAGTGGATAACTCTCCATGGTATGTGAGCAGACATCTGCACTTCCACCTCCCTACATTTCCAACTACCATATATCTAATAGGAGTCTGGATGGGTTTTTGGACAATGGCAGACCAATCAGATTTGGGATTTGGACACCAAATAAGTGAACTAGCGATCCTCAGACAGGAATGATTTGTGGCTAAAATGGTGACCTTGGGAAGCTGCATTTGTGAGCAGAGAAGCCGGTGAGGAGGTGAAAGCTCACACAGCATCAGAGAGGAAAGAGCTGCATGGTCTCCACTTCCACCGTGCTTCCTGCAGTGGAACTCCTCTCTCCACAGTATTCATAGAGCAGTGTTTATGGAGCACTTACTATATGCCTGACACTGTTCTAGATCCCTGTGGCATATTAGGGAACCCAAACAGACAAAGGCCATACTCTTATAGGGCTTGTATTTTGGTAAAGCAAAACACCTAACTCCAAACAAGAGTGCTAATAATTATTAAATATGCAAGTTAATAATAACCACTGTCTTAGTTACTCTTCTCTCATAGCTGGGACTGATACCAGACACCTAAAGTGAAGGAAGGAAAGGTTTATTCAGCTCACAGTTACTGGAGGTTTTAGTCAATACTTGGCTGGCTCCAAGGCAGAGTGCCACATGGCAGAGGGCAGCAGTTCATGGTGGCAGCGGAAAGCATGAGCAAAATGGAGGAGTACCAGTAACAATGGCTACCGAGAGGAAATCTGTCTCTCTCTCTCTTATGTAACATTCAGGCTATCCACCCAGATTAAGGGTAGTACTCACACCCATAATCCCAGCAGTACTAAGATCTATAATCCCAATGGATCATGAGTTGACTTCAACTCATGATCTCAAACTCTAGAAGTCCCCACTCCATGACTGCGTGAGGCTTTGTGGAGATGACTAGACACACACCATAACAACTACCAAGAAGAAAAATAAAATTGGGTAAGGAGATAGAGAGTGGACATATTGGGCAGTGATAGCTGGTAGAGAGATTCTAGGAAGGCCTTTGGATAAAGTGATCTTTGAGCAGAGACATAAATGAAGTGAAAAGGAGTGAGCCATGTGGAAACTTAATGGTAGAATATTCCCCACAGATGGTTCACCAAGTGCAAAGGTCTGCATGGAGAATATGCTTGACTTGGCGTGAATAGCAGGAAAGAGGATATTTTGGCTAGAGTACAACAAATATTGGGAAAGGAGGTGAAGAATCTGTAAGGCTTCATAGCTGTGTTAAATACTTTGGATTTTGTACCAGTGGGACAGTTCAGTGGACTAAGTGCCTGCTTAGGCAAGCACAGGGATCTGGGTTCAATCCCCAGCACCACATGCTGCACTGGCCCTGCCCCTAGGTGGGATGAACCAGCCACAAGACTGGAGGCCACAGAGACTGGGTGTTCTGGTGTGCACCTGTAATCTCAGCACTGGGGAGGCTAAAAACAGGAGGATCACTATGGATCTAATCTTTGTAGGAAGACCCTGTATCAAATACATTAAAAAAAAAGACTTTGGATTTTATTCTGAGTGAGATGTAAAGCTAATTAAAGATTCTGAGCACAGGTGTCATGATATAGCTTATGCCTTCAAAATTGTAAATGATGTATGAAGAGTAGCTTCCCAAATAGCTAGGGTGAATGCAGGAAGACTGGTTGGGAGAGTATGTGATGGTCCATGTAGGATACAAAGGTGGCTTAGTTTAGGCTAAAGATGGAGGTGGCAAGAAGTCACCAGTTCTGAGTCTGTTTTGCAGATGGAGTTGACAGGAATTTGTGAAGTGTTGGGCATTGAGTTGATGAGAGAAGAGAGGAATTAAGATGACTTAAACTCTTGAGCATAAAGTCATCCACAGCAAAAAGAAAATGGAAAAAATTAAAACTTTGAAAACTTTATTTATAGCAGAAGCGAAAAATTTAATGCATTAATTTAAACATATATGTAAGGCCTATCCTAAGTAGGTGAACTCAGGTTCAAGACATGTGGAGGGGTTGAGGTGAAGCAGCACAGATGTGTTGAGTGAGCCTAGCAGTAGTAGATTTTAGAAAGTGCCAGAAAAGTCCAATTTTTTTTTAAGGTAAAAAGAACATCCTGACATGAAAAATCGACATCCTTTGTTTGCAACAGTTTTAGGAGTTGAATGTATAACATGTGGAGGAAGCCTTCCTGGATATAGTTTGGTCCAGAGAGTAAAGAGAGAGGTTGCAGAAAGTCACGTAGGTGAGTCAGTGTATTTGTAGAGACTCTTTTATCTCTCTGGTGTCAGGAAAAAAAAAATAGCCTTTTAGGCTGTGGAAACAGCTCATTGAGTAATATCTAGGTATGTGCCATGTTCTCCCAAGAGGACCCTCATGCAAATATTATAGCTGTCTAGGAAAATTTAGCTCATTTAATTATAATTAGGAGACAGTAGACTTCTATTTCTTATAGTGGTAGGCTAAGTTTATTTAGACCAAAATTCCTCTGAAAAATGTTATTTATTTATTTATTACAAACTTTTTTTGGGGGGGGAGGATGGGGAGATAGCTCAGCAGTTTTAAGTGCCTATCTGGCAAACACAAAGACCTGAATTTGGTTCCTAGTACCGCATATCATGCTGGCCCTGCACTGAGCTGGCCACCAAAACTAGGTGTGGTGGCACACACCTGTAATCCCAGTTTTGGTGAGGCTGAGACAGGATTACTACTAATCTGAACTGTGTAACAAGACCCTGAACTAGATAGATAAATAAATAAATAAATGATTTAATTTTTTTTTCTTTTTTTGGTTTTGGTTTGGTTTGGTTTTTGGTTTCTTAGACAGGGTCTCAATATGTGGTCCAGGCTGGCCTCAAACACACAGAAGTCTTCAGCCTCCCAAGTGCTGGGTTTCAGGTATACACTATTGCACCTTGCTGGATATATTTTACATTTAAAAATTTTTAAATGTTTTCAAAAACACTAGAGAGTTTAGAAGTATAAAGGAACCTCAGGCCAAGATCTATGGTCCAATATGAAACTAGAGAACTAGATGAAACATTAGAACATCTAAGTTGTTTTTGCCTTGAGAACATTTGTTGATTCTAATGTAGATATTGATTTTTGCAGCCTTGTAGAACAAAAACGTTCTAGAAGTCAAAGTACCTAGCTTGCCCAAGGAGGAGAGTTTGATAAGGGACTACTTCTATATAAAAGAGGAGCGTCTCAGGACAAAGGTGAACCAAAAATAAAACCTCAGGGAAAGTCATGTTGGAATTGAGTAAAGAAAAGAAAGGAAGAAAGAATCTTGTAATGATTGATCAGCCTTTTTACAGGTTTTGTGGATGGTTGTATATCCTATCAGTTTAATCATAGATACCTGGGAAAGTCAGATATAGATTTTATCTGGAAGAAGTTATTTTCTTCATGATTTTCTAGGGTCAGTGAATAGTATAATCAGAAAAAGTAAAGCATACAAAAATGCTTGTATGAAATAGTGGGAACTGTAGTTAGAAAAGTCTCAAATTCTTTATATGTTGTTAAGTATAGAGTCAAATGAACAATTTTACTTCTTATGGTTATAGGAATAAAAGTAAGCTGGTAAATGTCCTTTCTTTTTGTGACAGGGATTGAACTCAGAACTTTGCACTTGCCACACAGGCACTTATTCTACTGAGCCATCTTTCTGGTACTAAGCTGGTAAATGCCATTGATAAGTGGTAGAATTAAAAGTGACTTGATAAATTGGAAGAATTTCTCTCTCTCTCTCTCTCTCTTCCTCTCCTCTCCTCTCCTCTCCTCTTCTCTTCTTTTTCTTCTCTCTCTCTCTCTCTCTCTCTCTCTCTCTCTCTCTCTCTCTCTGTCTCTGTCTCTGTCTCTGTCTCTCTTGGCTGGCTCAGGCTGCCATAGGTGTGGGTGTGAGGATTGAACTGCTGTCCCCTGTGCCCGACAGGGATTGTCCGTGCAGGCTCATAAACCACTGAGCTAACCTGAAAGTCCCCTTGGCTTGGTAAATTTGAAAAAGACCAAACAAAATTTCTGCAATTAAACCACCAAATAATAATAATTAAAAATGCAATGACCTAAGTTTGACAGCATCTAACAAAGTAAAAAAGAGATTAATAACTACGATGCTAAGGGAGAAAGAATGAGCGAGCATACTGATCAGTGAAGCAAGAAGAAAATATGCAAGGGCTATTAATGACCTAGAGAATTGAATGAGACGACATAAAGTGTATGTGATTGGAGTTTGAAAAGGAGAGGAAAGAAAGAATGGTGAAGCATCTATTCAAAGAGATAATGATTGAGATTTTCCTGGAGTTGATAAAAATTTTTAAGCTCTTCCTAAATAACACCAAAGGCAAAGAGGAAAATCTTAAAAATAATAGGAAAAATACAGTGGTCCCTCACTTACGCAGAGATTAGGTTCCAGATCCCCCAGCGATAGGTCAAAATCAGCCAAGTAGTGATGATGTACTTGCTGTAGTATACATAAAGGGTTTATAAACCCTTTGCATGCTCTTATAAGCCTTTCCCACACTTTCAGAATCACTTCAGTGTTCTTAACCATGTTCTAAACTTGCAAACTTATGTCATTTTAACATATGTGTATACTATATTATACTGGAAAATCCTGTAATGTAGCAAAAAATCTGCAATAAATAATTTAAATTAATATTTTTTGAAAACTTGCAAAACAGTGAGTCTGCAAAAGTTGAACTGTGAAATAGCAAGGGACTACTGTAAAGAAAAACAGACAAATTACCTTGGAAAGAGTATTTGCATTCTTCTGAACACTAGTGAGACAGAAGACAGTGGAATAGTCTATAACTGACAATTTAGAGTTCTATACACAAGGAAAATACCCTTTAGGACTAATCAAAACATAAAAACATTTTCACATAAAGAAGAAAGTACAGTTTTCTACCAACTCAGTTATTTTTGCCTCTGGAAGCCAGTTTTAGTGGATACTTTGTAGGTTTAAGAAAAATGATTCTAAGTGGAAAAGTTAAGACAAAATAAGGAATGAAGGCTTTTTTTTTTTTTTGAATGAAGGATTTTAAAAAGTGGCAAATACAGTGTATGGATAATATCAATGTAAATGAAAAATGAAGTATAAAGCACAATTTTAATGTTGTGTAGGCTAAATTCTGTAGGATTGAAAATAAGACAAAAGTAGTATGTAAGTTAAGAAAGGGGATAAAACATCCTGATGTTACCTGGAAAGAGAGTAAAGATAATATCTTTAGACTAAGTTGACAATGTTTGTTGTAATTTCTAGAGTAACTACAAGGAAGATTAGAATAAGACATATAACATCCCAGTTAGTTGTATAAGACCCATTTGTAACACATGGCTTCAGAAAGAAAGTAAAAGAAAAATTCATACTTTCCAATAAAAGCAAAACATCAGATAAAGCAGGTCATATAGTTAAGAACATTCCAAAGGATATATTATTCTTTTTACCAAGCAAATATTACAATTTGAAATTTGTATATACCTGACAACAGCATACTATATAAAATAAACCATGACAGAACCACAAAGAAGAATATAATTGGCCATGCTCATAGCTATGTTAAACGAGAACTGCTATGACACTGTGAAGAATAAGGTGCTGATATTATAAAGCTTATTATAATCATAGTGACAGCTTGATTATTATAGCATTACTTGAAGTGGCATTACTGGAAGAGTATTCAAATAGTCCAGCTGAACAGACAGAAATCCTTTGTATTTGTAAACTCTTGATGTATTACAAAGAAGGCACTAAGATAAAGGTGCACTTCCCAGTAAATAAATGGCACTAAGACTCATTAATGTGTAGACAAAAAATGTGATTTGATTCACTTGAGATAAGAACATCAATTTCAAAGAGATATAAATTTAAAAAGTGGAATAATAAAGTTCAACATTGAAAAACAAACTTGTATGCTTTGTAAGGACAAAGACTATGTCTATTTTATTCATCACTGTGCCCCAGTTCCTTCTGTCATGTCTAAAACCAAAGCCTTGGACATCTTATTCATCCTTATGACTTCTTTGGTCTTATGATATGAAATACCTATTTGCACATGGCTGATAAGTTTATATCTTTTCTATATATTCAGTTGCTCACTAAGATTTTCTATTTATGTGTCTAAGAGATTCTGAAACTTAGCATGTCCTTCACCAAACTCCTAACATTTAATCTTACCTATTCTAAACTTGCTTCTTTTGGGCTGGACAAATAGCTCAGCAGATTAAGGTGCCTGCTTAGGCAGATGAAGGGGTTGGAGGTTTGATCTCAGGCCTGCGAGCCACCCCACCCCTGGGGTGCACTGAGACAATGATTGAGACTGGGCATGGTGGTGAGTGCCTGTAATTCTAGCTCTTTGGGAGGCTGAGCACAGGTGGATCACTATGAGTCCTATCTATGTAGTGAGACCATGCAGACCCTTACTAATACAAACAAACAAACAAACTTGCTTCTTTCTCAGATTTATAAAATGATACTACCATCCACCGATTTCCTCAAGCCACATGCTTGGGAGTTGTACTCAGGTCTTTACTAAATGCTGGACTCCTGCATTTAGGCCTTTAGCAAATTCTTTGCCTCTGTCTTTAGGACATGGCCTTGACCTGACTACTTCTCATCTCCATTGTTCTAAACATGATCCAAGTCAGCACTCTCGTTGCTTGTATCATTGTAGTAGCTTCCTTACTGATGTTTTTTTTCCCCCATTTTGTCTGTGCTTTTACACATAGTAATTAGAGCACTATTTAAATATATGTTAGATCATTGTCTGATCAAAACCATTCTTTGAAACCAATGTTTTCCCATTCCATTTAGAATACCACAAGTCATTACAATGACTTATAGGCTCCTGTAAAATCTTTTATTTCCCCTTCTTTTTGGAAATCAGGAGGACCCTGTATAATCTGACCACTGTGTACGTTTCTAATTTATTGTCTAATTTTCTTCCTCTTGTTCCTTTCCTACAGTCATACTGGCCTCTGTTTTTCCTGGAACATGACAAGTAAACTTGGGCCTTCACGTTTCTTCCTACATATTATTTTTTGCTTTATTCTGTCATCTTATTAATTCTCTGATCAGATATGACCTTCTCAAAGTAATCTCTGACTATCCTATGTCTTAGTATTTCTCTTTTCTCCCCCAGGCTCTACCCAACTTTATTCTTCAGAACATTTATTGTTATCTTGTTTATTGTCCATTATCTTCATGAAATCAAAACTTTATCAGGCAGGACTATTACTTTATTTCATTTTATATTCCTAGCACTGGAATAGTTATTGAATCATAGTTTGAACTAATGCATATTTTTGAATGACTGATTAAATAAAATCCATATATAACAGATATATGAATACAACATTGTATAATACAAAGCATTTATTGTTAATAAATGCTTTTAAGATATTAGTAGAAATTTAAGTATATCCTTAATTAGATGATGTCATGAATAGTTTTGTGCTAAAAAATTTGAAAATGTAGATTGAAATGAACATAAACTGACACATGAAAACTAGAAAGCATAATAGAACTATATCTACTAAAAGCTGAAATAATTATTGAAGATCTTACTAAATAGCAGAAAACGTACAAACTAAAGACCTGAAGAGAGTCTCTCCAGTGAAGTTTTCTAATCATTTTTAAGGAGTAATAACATGAATTTCAGTCTTTCAAAGAGTGTTAAAAGAAGTTATACTTCCTAGATCATTCTCAAGAAAAATCATAATGTTACAACTTAGCCAGGACAGCAAAACAAATAAATTTAAAGACCAAAGTTTCAAGGACATACATAATAGAAATCTTAAACAAAATATAATCAATATGAAACAATACATGAAAAGGCTAGAATGTCATAATTAGTGGAATACATTTTAGGAATTCAAGAGTGGTTTAATATTTGAAAACATGGTTGTTCTTTGTGTGCAAGAACTGTTTCTCTCCAAAACTTTAGTCAGCTGCTTTGTCCTGAGATTATTTGTAAAAACTGAAATCCAATGATTAAACAGAAGCTAGTATTCTAAAAAAAAATATTTGAAAACAAAGGAAAGTAATCCTAATTGTAATAGTACAAAGAAGAAAAATATGTAGCCACCTCATAGATGCAAAAAGAAAAAAAGAAATTTGATAAAAATTCACATTTATGTTTTTTAAAAGTCTTAGTAAGAAGTTTCCTTAATCTGTTAACAAGTACCTAAAAGATATTCAAAAAATAAGCCAAATCTACAAAGAGGAAAGTGTCATAGGTCATAGTAAAATGTTGAAAGTCTTCTCTCTTGGGTGGCTGCTAACACCACATCCATTTAACATTGCATTACAAGTCCTAACCACTTCAGCAATGCTGGAGAACAATGATCAATTTCAGGAAAAAATATGAAAAAATATCTGTGTAATCTTAGAATAGGCAAACATTTCTTAAGACACAAAAGTACTAAAGGAAAATACTGATAAACTCATGTCAAGAACTTCTTATCAGAAAATGTCATTGAAAGAATGGAAGGCAAAGACAGAGAGTAGAAGAAGATACTAAAAAGAACTCTTACAGATGAGTGAAAGACACATAAACAATAGGATATTGGTGAAAAAGCTGAACAAACACTTCATACAGGGGATATTCAAGTGGCCAATAATCAATAAGTGAATATATTAAAATTTATTTAGTTGCTCTAGTTCTCAGAGATATTCAAGTTAAAACTATGATATATGTTTTTAGATATCCAATAGAATGGCTAAAAATAAAAGAAGTCAGCCACTACTAACTGCTGACAAAGACGTGGACATGGGATAGTGGTTTGTCATATTTTGTTGTTGGGAGTATAAACTAATACAGTTAGTAATGGAACTTCTTGAAAGTATTTACTGAAGGTGACATGCCTCATACTCAAATTGCTCTTTTTGGTATGTACCCAACAGCAACATATTTGCATGTTTACCAAAAGATGTAGGTTAAGAATGTATATGCTACTCACATTATTCATATTGGCCTTAAACCAGAAGAAACCTACATTTCCAATAGTAGAAGGTACAAAATTCATTTATGGGAAACTCAACATGGCTGAAGTAAGGTGGAGCCACATTGGATGTGCTCAGAGGAAACTGAAAACAGGTAATTAGAAGAATGGGAGGGACATACAACCTTATGCCAA
Source organism: Myocastor coypus (assembly GCA_004027025.1). Lineage (NCBI taxonomy): Eukaryota > Metazoa > Chordata > Mammalia > Rodentia > Myocastoridae > Myocastor > Myocastor coypus. Next base: position 3,948 of record PVJA010021057.1, on the reverse strand, counting down.
AATTAATAAGAAATAAGGGACTTGTAGACCAAACAAAACATAGGCATAGGAGTGTATAAAAAGGCAAAGCAGTCTACAAGCCTGCTTCTGGAAGCTCTGTCTTGCTCAATGCAGGAGCTTCCATTCTGGGAATTTCCTGTTAAGTGAATGGAACCCCAATAACAGGGCAGAATCAAACCACACAGGATAGACTTGGGGTGTAAGGCCCACTTTCCCTTTTATGCTCTCTTCCAAACAGAAGCCATTGTGGCCTGCCAGCATATTTTGCCAGCACATGCATGGGTGAGTGGCCAGCCACTTCTTCCTCCGCTCCATCATTTTGTTCTCAGACCATGAGAGGATAAAAAGTAACATGTGGGAAACACTGATTGTGAGCAAGGCTTGAATACTCCAGGGAGAAATGTGCTGGTGGGGCAGAGCAGTTAAGGCTATGTGCTGTGGTTGCTAAAAGGAACCTTCATAGACAGTGAGGAGAGGGACAATGGCAGTGCCAACAGCAGTGATAGTGATTCCAATAGCAGTACTTCCATCCTATCCTGCTCCCAGAAATGGGAGTGAGAAGAGAGAGACATGGTAGCAGGGGAACAGAGGAAGCTGTGCATAGCCCTCAAGCAGCTAGCTGAACACAAGTTTGGGTCTGTCCTTTGGTTGTCCTTGTCTAAGGGCTTCTGGTGTGCAAAGCCAGTAGAAACTAGGTGAGCCATGGGCAGTAGAGACATACAGAATAAGGAGACTACATGGACAGGCTTCCAAAGGACTCTCAGAGAGTAGTTGGCTGAGGACTCAGGCCTCAGCTCCACAGTCAGATGACAAGATCAGTCTGCAAATCTTTGGAACTGAAAGAGGAGATTTGGAGCACATTGAACCTACTATAGGATAGGTAGGGTTTCCCTGCACTTAGCACTAATCCTACTGCATACTGGGTGGGGTCACTTAATGTAGATTTTGACTATGACTTAGACACTATCACAGAACTGCAGACACCAGAGGATAGTTTCAGGCCTGTGGTCAGAGGAATTTTGTATTTTTCTCCTCTATTTTTGGATTGTTTAGGTTTTTATCACTGTTATTTGTTTTATTTTCTTAATCTTTCTTTCCCTTTTCTCAATTGTATTTTGATTTTTAAAAAATTTTCTCATCTGAGTCAATATTGTCCTTAGGTTTTCTTGTTCACTTTGATCTTTTTTTTGCCTTGTCCTTTATTCTTTCTCTCTTGACTTCTTCTCCAGTGTCCCAAAGCTTGGGTTACTTCTTTTGTTCTTCAGCCTTGCTTCTAATATCTTTCTCTTCATTTGTCTATTTTCTCCTTATCATCCTTAATCCCCGCCCACAGTAAAATCATTCTAATAAAGGGAATACAAATTCCTAGTTTATGTTGGATTTTGTTCTATAACTAAAGATCTACTAAAGTATCATATTAATAATTACTACACTTTGTTAGATTTATGGCTGTGCATGATGCTATTGTTATACTAATTGTACTGCTTTAGTCAAGATGTCATTCCTGTTGTGATCAGTTGTGCTTTCTTGTGTGTAACTCTGTATTTGACTTGAGTCATAATCATTACCATAGTCTTGGACCAAGGAACTGAGTGCTGGGCCAAATAGAGAGTTACATATCATCCATAACAAATTGGGAAGATAGGATTTTGAGAGAAAGTAGAAATCCAAGAGCCAGCTACAGCTAGAGGACATCTCTGAAGAATAGTTATTTCCTAGGGAGGCCTAGATATTAGTGATAAAGCTACATAGCATAAACAATTTACATTATCAACATAGAAAACAAAGTTTTCAAAAATAGAAAATGACAAGATACGGAAGCAAGATGCAACTCCATACCTCTAGCCTACCCAGAGCAAGTGGAGGAGACAATGAGGCAGAGGAAATAAGAAGCTACCCACGTGAATTTTCTGAAAAGACATCAGCAGAAGTAATGAAACAGATGCATGGGTTTATGAAAGAAGATCAGATCAGAAATAATTTCTTAGGTAAAAAAAGAAATTACCATCACAAAACATGACTTTCTTAGGTAATATGACTAGTTACTAAGAAAAAAGAAGCTTAGAAGAATGATGGAAATCATGAATGTCCAACATAGGAAAGAAATACCATCCATGGAGCAGCAAAATTAAATAATGTGAGGATATGAGATATAGATGAAAGGATTGTGGCTAGTGATCATGGAAATAAAGATTTCTTACAAATAGTAAGGCACCACAAACAAAAATCAATCCAAGAGCCATAAGATGATGCAAAGAAGAACAACAGAAAATTGATCAGAGTTTAACTCAAAAAGAATTTGTAGACTAAATGTTAAAGGATGGAAAACAGTGCTTTATGAGACAAAAACTGAGACAAAAGCTGAGCTAGCTATTCTATTTGCAGACAAAGTGGATTTCAAGCCAAAACCAATCAGAGAAGCAAAGAAGGTCACTAAATACTTGTTAAGGGAACACTCCAAGATCAAGATAACCGTTCTAAATGTGTACACACCAAATACCAAAAACCCAACTATATAAAACAAATGTTAATGGACATGAGAAATCAATTGTCACTAATACAACTGTAATGGGGGAATACAGGCCAAATGCACTAAAGAACATAGATGAAAAAATCCTTAATAAGATACTGGGCAACAGAATGCAACAAATCATTAAGATTATACACTGTAGGGCCCAGTGGGATGGCTCAGTGGTCTAAAGCACCTGCTTGGGAAAGCTTGGGAGGCTTCAGGGACCACGGTTCGATCCCTGGCACCACATGCTGTGCCAGCCCTGCCCTCGGGGTGGGCTGAGCCAGCCATAAAAATGAGTGAATAAACAAAGTTTCTGAAACAAGAAAAAAAAAAAAAATAAAAAAATTCTAAAAAAAAAAAAAAAAAAAAAAAAAAAAAAAAAAAAAAAAAAAAAAAAAAAAAAAAAAAAAAAAAAAAAAAAAAAAAAAAAAAAAATTAAAAAAAAAAAAAAAAAAAAAGATTATACACTGTAAAAAAGTAGGATTCATCAAAGTAATATAGAGATGGTTCAAGAGATACAAATCAACAAATGTAATATGCCTAATAAGAGCCAAGAACAAAAATAACATGGTCATCTCAGTAGACCAAGAAAAATAATTTGACAAAGTCCAACTGTCATTCATAATAAAAACTCTACTGAAAATTGAAATAGATGGTCTTTATCTCAATCTGATAAAAGGCATCTATAATGAACCAAGAGCCAACCTCATACTAAATGGTCAAAAAATGAAAACTTTCCTTCTAAAATTGAGAAGACAAGGTTGTCCACTATCACCTTTCCTATTTAGTGTATGTGTTGGCACATTAGCCAGAGCAGTTAGACAAAAGAGAAAAGGAATAAGGACAGGAAATGAAGATGTTAAATTGTCATTATTTACTGATGAGATGAGATGGTATACTCTACATATAACACTCCAAAGATTTCACCAAAAACTTCTAGTTTTAATAACCACATTTAGTAGCACATCTGAACATAAACTTACCATTCACAAATCAATCATATTCCTGTACACAAATAACAAACCCACTGAGAGAGAAACTAAGGAAATCACCCCCTTCATAATAGCATCAGAAAAGTGAAATACTGAAGAATTAATATAATGAAAACTCTCTACAAAAAGAACAAAGACAATATCAGAAAATGGAAAAATATCCCTTGTTCTTGGGTAGGAGGGGATAATATACTTCCAAAATTATTTTACAAATTTAAGGCAAGCCTGATCAAAATATTAATAGCATACCTCACAGAATTAGGGAATAGAATCCTAAAATTCATTTGGAATGAGAGGAGAGATAGAATAGTGAAAGTGACTCTGGGCAATAAAGGCAAGGCAGGGTTATCACAATCCCTGATTTGAAATTATGCTACAAAACTACCATGATAAAAATAGCATGGTACTGGCATAGAAAACAGACACAATACAGAACCCCAA
>PVJA010021056.1:0-36117 GCA_004027025.1 Myocastor coypus | reverse complement strand
AAAATAGATCATATATTAGTCCATAGATCATGCTTAAGTAGATGCAAGAAAACAGAAATTATCCCATGCATATTGTCTGACCACAGTGCAATCAAATTGGAAATAAATGATGAAAGAAACCATAGGAATTCCAGGACTACATGGAAACTAAACAGCACTCTTCTCAACAACCAATGGGTCACAGATGAAATTAAAGAAGCAATAAAACTGTATCTACAATTTAATGAAAATTCAAACACCACCTACCGGAATTTGTGGGATGCAATGAAAGCAGTTCTCAGAGGGAAATTCATAGCTCTGAACTCACACATTAAGAAAACAGAACGGGAACAAATAAACAATGTTACACAACACTTAAACCTACTAGAAGTGGAAGAACAAACGAAATCCAAAGCCCGAAGTGGGGAGGAAATTATAAAGATTAGAGCAGAAATCAATTCAATTGAGACAAAGAAAACAATACAAAGAATTAATGAATCCAAAAGCTGGTTCTTTGAAAGAATAAACAAGATTGATAAGCCCCTAGCTAACCTCATCAAAAAGAGGAAAGAAAGGACTCAAATTCAAGCAATAAGGAATGAAAAGGGTGAAATTACTACAGACCCAGCAGAGATACAGAGAATCATAAATAGTTACTTTGAGAATCTCTACTCTCACAGAGTTGAAGCCAAAGATTAAATGGACAGATTCCTAGAAAGATACAAATTCCCAAAACTGAATCAAGAAGATATTAAAATTCTCATCAATCCAATAACAGCCAATGAAATGCAAAATGTAATAAAAAGCCTACCGAAAAAGAAACGCCTGGGACCCGATGGATTCACCTGTGAATTCTACATGAAATTTAGAGAACACATAACCCCAATACTCCTCATACTCTTCAATGCGATTGAAAAAGAAGCAATCCTTCCAAAATCATTCCTAGAGGCAAGTATCACACTGATACCAAAACCAGAAAGAGATGTAACTAAAAAAGAAAACTAGAGGCCAATCTGTCTTATGAACATTGACGCAAAAATTCTCAACAAAATCCTAGCTATTAGAATACAACAAATCATCAAGAAGATTATACATCACGACCAGGTAGGATTCATCCCATGGATGCAAGGATGGTTCAATATACGCAAATCTATAAATGCAATACACTATATCAACAGAACCAAGACCAAAAATCACATGATCGTCTCAATTGATGCCGAAAAGGCCTTTGACAAAGTGCAACACTCATTCATGTTCAAAGTCCTACAGAAAATTAGAATAGAGGGCCTCTATCTCAACCTGATAAAAGCCATCTACAACAATCCAACAGCTAGCATAATTCTAAATGTGGAAAAACTGAAATCTTTTACTCTCAAATCTGGAACAAGACAAGGATGCCCCCTATCACCACTTCTATTCAGTATAGTTCTGGAGTCACTAGCTACAGCCATTAGACAAGAAAGAGAAATAAAAGGAATAAGAATAGGTAAAAAAGAAGAAAAATTTTCACTATTTGCAGATGACATGATAATCTACTTAAAAGACCCAAAGAACTCCACCCAAACGCTACTGGAATTTATGCACAAATTCAGTAACATAGCAGGTTACAAAGTCAACACACAAAAGTCAGTGGCATTCCTCTACACCGATAACAAACACACTGAGAGAAAAATTAGAGAAACAGTACCTTTTATGATAGCACCAAAGAAAATGAAATACTTAGGAATCAACCTAACTAAGGAAGTAAAAGACCTTTTCAATGAAAACTATAGTACTCTGAAAAAAAGAGATCTTAGAAGATCTCAGGAAATGGAAAGTTATTCCCTGCTCCTAGATAGGAAAAACCAACATTGTGAAGATGGCCATACTCCCTAAATTGTGGTACAGATTGAATGCATTTCCTATCCAAATACCACCGACATACCTCACAGAGCTGGAAAAGTCATTCCAAAAATTTATTTGGAACCAAAAAAGACCCACAATTGCAAAGATAATTCTGGGCAACAAACATAGGGCATGAGGCATTAAAATTCCTGACCTAAAGTTATACTACAAATCTACAGTAATAAAATCAGCATGGTATTGGGAAAAGAATAGACCTGAAGATCAATGGAATAGACTAGAGTACGCAGAAGCAAATACAAACACACTCAGCCACCTTATTTTTGACAAAGTGGCCAAACATGTGTACTGGAAGAAAGACAGCCTCTTTAACAAATGGTGCTGGAAAAATTGGTTCTCTACATGCCGAAAATTAATCTTGACCCTAGTCTATCACCATGCACGAAAGGAAAGTCAAAATGGATTAAAGATCTAAATATTAAAAGTGAAACATTAAATCTCCTGGAAGAGAAAGTGGGAGGAAATGTTGAAGACATCAGAGTAGGCAAAGTGTTCATGGACGGAAATCAAATTGCACGTTTAACACTTGAAAGCATCAACAACTGGGACCTTCTCCAGGTAAGAAGTTTTTGCATGTCAAAGAAAATCACTAACAAAGTGAAAAGACGACCCACAAACTTCGAAAAGATTTTCAGGAACAAGGACTCAGACAAAGGTCTTCTACCTAGAATCTACAAAGAACTAAAAACCATTCGGGTCCCAAAATTCAAAGACCCAATCCAGAAATGGACATCTGAGATGAACACTCACTTCTCAGAGAAAAAAATACAGCAAGCCTACAAATACATGAAGAAATGTTGCACATCGCTAGCTATTCGTGAAATGCAAATCAAAACAACACTTAGATACCACCTCACCCCAGTAAGGATGGCCATCATAAAGAAATCAACCAGCAACAAATGCTGGAGACGCTGTGGGGAAAGAGGAACCCTTCTCCACTGCTGGTGAGAATGCAGATTGGTGCAACCATTATGGAAAGCAGTGTGGAGGATCCTTACAAAACTAGAATTGGAGGTTCCGTTCAATCCAGCTATACCCCTACTGGGAATTTTCCCAGAAGAACTGAAAACTTCATACCATAGCAATATATCTGCACCTATGTTTATAGCAGCCCAATTTGTAATAGCAAAATCTTGGAAACAACCAAAATGCCCATCATTTGAAGAATGGTTAAAAAAATGTGGTATTTTTCTACAATGGAATACTACTCATCCATAAAGAATGATAAGTTTGAAGACTTCATATATAAATGCATGTATATTGAACATATACTCATTAGTGAAATAAACCAGACCTATATGTGTAAATATCGTATAGTCTCCCTAATATAAGAACTTTAAAGAAGAAAACAAGAACTTAAGGGTATAACACAGCTGAATGTGTTATGGATTAAACAACGAAGTGACTGGAAGCAGACAAAGCAGAAAACATCAATAGCAAAACTATACACTTATGTACACAGGATGAATCAGATATTGGTCTCAAGAACCTTCAAAAGGTTCAGCATATTGATTATAGCACAATGTAACGCTAAAATTATGTTTGGAATACATGTCACTCTTGTCTTTTTGATATGTACTGCTCCTGGTGTAAACTCAGTTTCTGTCATTCTCTCAAGAGTAGTACTTGAATATAAGAGACTGGGCCAAAAACCATGTTCTTGACAGGCTACAATTTTGTATTTCCTTGAATTTCCAAATATCTGTGTGAAAATTGTGTGACTGCTTATATCACATTGTATGGAAAGTTATTAGAATATCAATGATGGTCAGAAAATATCATTTCCAAGCTAAGTCAAAGATGTTTGATACTCAGAAAGCCAGTGATGATAAGCCCAGTACCTATGTTATGGAGTAATAGTATCACAAAACTTTTCTACTGGAGGGTTGAGAATGTAAGTTAACAGACCGACAATTGGAGAAAAAGAAGGGCTATAAGGATAGCCAGTATATTGTTCCTAGCCCTTCAATGTCAATAAAGACCCAGGATATAAGAGAACCTGAGCTGTACTATCCTATAACTCAGAGGTGTCCCAAATTTCCTGGTCAAGGAGATTATGGGACCTCAGAGGAAAGGGATGAATGAACTGCAGTGCGTCTAAGGAGAGTCACCCAGAGAAAAATATTCTCTCAGGCTTTCATAGAAAGCAAAATGGCCAAGCAATGGCCGTGACTCGTCCCAAAGGATGACACTAACAACAGATCTACAAAGTACTGTCTATGGTCTCAAATTTAATCCTGAGTGGATTTGAACTTGGAAGATACAAAAAAAATGAATGTTTAGTTATACAGGTCTTGCTTCGACTTGCCCTTGACCACCCAGAAAGAAAAAAAAAATCCTTAATTACAATGCATGGAACGCAGAGCTAGATTGGTGAGATGAGCTTTAGGATGCTTAGATTCAGTAGCCTCCAACGTCACAAGCTTCACTGGTGGCACACTGCAATTGCAAACCTTTGACTGTGTATGTATCTACTTCCTCTTAGTCCAAAGAGAAATATGTTCTTTACTTTTTTTTCTTTCTTTCTTTTTTCTATGCAACAGCAGTAAGGAGGTGGGTCATGCCCACACACTGCACCCTATAGAATGATTGTGAGGACAATATGCAATATGTGAACTTTCAAAGAAAAGAAGTGGGGAAAGGAAAAAAAAAGTAATGTGGATTTAGAAAGGTTAATGTTTAATTGTTTGATCAATCTTATATACCTATATGTATTAATCTAAACTGATCTCATGATGAAAATATGTACTATAACCACTGTTAAATTTAAACAGTAAAAAAATTGAAAGAAAATTAGCAAGAAGACTTCAAAATAAAATATAAAAGAGGCTGGAAATGTAGCTGAATGTGAGGGCTCTGGCTTCAATTTTTATTAAACTCCAAAAGAAGAACTTGAGTGTTCATAGTGCTTTGGGCTTATGAATGTCGATAAATATATGGTATATACTATAAATATTAGTGGGACAACTCACTAACGTGTCAAATTTTGCATTTTATTTTCGAGGAGGTAGCAGGCCTTACATAGCAACCATAAACATCTGTCCCTTTACACTCAAGTGACTCATAGAACCAACTCTCAGTCTCAACCCTAAATCTTTCCCAAAGAGTAAATGTGCAGTGTGAGTTGGTTTTGAAAAAACTAAGCATCATATATCTTGCAGTAAAGTCAACCCAAGTATCAGGCCAGTGGCCTTGTTTTAAAATCTGGGCTGATTTGTTACCTATGTCCACTGCTGTAAGGTTAATTTAACTTAGGTGCTTCTTTTCTTTATTTGTTGCCATGCTAATATGTTTTAAACTTTTTATTAGTGTATATTTGTAACACACAACTTAGAAAACTTGTTACATATGTCATATTTACATACTACACTGTCCACCTGATATCTTTACTCAAGTGTCTTTCTATAGAATTGAATGATATCAACAAGCTTCATGAATGCTTTGTATAAGTAAAAAAGATATAGTAGTATAATAATGATATCTGAGGTTTCCACCTTCTCATGGGCATTATTCAGGTGTCAAGGTGGGTGTACACTATCATCTCTGGTGGAATCTTTCAGAAAAACCGAAGTGTTTTACAGGTAACTGATGTAGGTAGATGTGCCAGAAATCAACTAAATTAACTGGCAAAGATGACATAGTTAGTTAATGGTGAGTCTCTGGCAGTTGACAATATATGAATTGGGGATTGGACAAATAAAGTGTGGGCAAAAATAAACCACAGACATTTTCCAGAAGTGCACTGTTTCTTAGTTACTCTTTAGACCTTACTAGCTTTCTTTTTTTCTATAGTAATCAATCAATTGCAGTTAAGATGTTGGTTCACCATTTTGGCTTGAGTTTAGTTTTGTCCTTGTTTAGGCATCAACAACTATGAAAATTACAAAATTTTGGCCCAATTAAGATTAATTTATTTTTTAAAATTTAAATTCTTCACTAACTTTCACTATTGATGAAGATATATATATATATATATATATATATATATATATATATATATATATGACAAAAAGCAGCTTAAAACATTCATAACTATCAAACCAGTACAACAAAAAGTTTTCAGGCATATGTTTTAAAGAGACAGTGAAGCATCCATTGTCAAACTGTCTAATAGATTTATATGCCATGAAGAGTGAGACATTAAGCAGAAGGTAAAATGTAGTCAGATACAGGAAATAATTCAATAAAGGAAAAAAATCAATGACTGTAACAGTATCTTTCCAAATAATTAATTTCAATTCCTTAATCAAAAAACACAGATTAGCAGAAAGTGTCCAATACAAAGTTTGTGCCAAACATGGAGATACACACATGTAACCCCACCACTTCAGTGTTTGTAGCAGGCAAGTTGTTGCAAGTTTGAGGACAGCTTGGTCTAAATTGTGAGACCCTGTCTCAAAACATAACAAACATCTTCATAAATCATGGTCTGACACACAAGATACAGGTTAATCTACAAAATCCTAAACTGAAACCCAATGAAAGGAAAACATCTGTAGCAAAGAGAATACAAAAACAAGAAAGGGTAATTATTTTCTTTTCAGAAAAAAATTGTACTACAAGGCAAAACTGATCAGAAGTGCGCATGTTATTCACCACATGTTAATTAAGGAAAAAAATAAACAAATATGAGTAACAGTTTGAAACATTTGTGTACCAAACATCAGCATAATTAACTTCATAAACCCAAGCCTACTGTATATGAAAGCTAATATAAACATGAAAATAATTATAATTCTTGTGGGAAACTTCAAAACCCACTGTTATAGATAGATCACCTAGACAAAAAAAAATTGAAAGGAAATATAAAAATTAAAACAAAGTTTCAAGCAAATGTACTTAATATTTACAGTGCTCTACCTAACAAAAATGCACATCATGCTGGCAAACATCTAAAACTATCCCTTAAATATGATATAATATTATCTCAGAAACCATGATTAAATAAATGCAAAAGATTTTAAATTATCTTATGTTTATTATCAGATCATAGGAAAATTAAACTGGAAATGAATGACAAAATTAGCCACAAAGGAAGCCAAAATCCAGAAGGACAAACTGTACATCATGTAGTTCCCTGGGGAACATCTGGAGCAATCTGCAGCAAATGATGCACTCCATGTGGGTTCCATCTCTTCAGCACTTGTGTTTGCAGCTCCCATGGCTTTTCTCTTGGGCCTGCTTAGGCCCCTCCTTGCAACTTTCCTTAGATGATCCACGTTCCTGGATTTTCAAAATTTTTGAGCTCTCCACTGAACTTTAGGCATCTCACTTTCAGCTTCACACCCTGCCTTCTCAGAGGCACACTCCCTGGCCTCCCAGATCTTCTTTTGAAATCTAGGTGGAAGCCTTCTTAACCTCAGAATTCTCTCTTTCAGCATGTGTCTAAAACCAATGCTGTATGGATGATGCCTAAGTCTACTGCCACAAGAGAAAGAGCCAGGCTTTCTTGTCTCTTGGCTGTAGGCCCTGAGTCCCTGTATTGCTGAACACTCTGACCTTAATTCCGAGGAATAAATTCACTATATCACTGCCATTCTGGGATCTGCTGTGGCCACTGCCTCCATTCTGAAACATGTTGTTCTGTGGTTTTCTTCTCCAAGACAAGTCTTTCACTTTGGTAGATGTGAGGCTGCAAAGGCTGGATACTTACTGCTTCTTTTGATGCCTCAGCCCATCCTTTCTGTTCTCCTGTTCCTTTTCATCAGTGGAGATCTTCTCAGATCTATCTTTACAGTCCACAGGGTTTTTTTGTTTGTTTGTTTTAGCTTACTTTCTGGGAAAACTCACACTTTAAATCATCCTGCTGGACTCTTTGCTTTTTATTCGCTTCATAAATCTGAATAAAAGCCCTCAACAACAGCCATACAACTGCATCAACATTAGACTGCCTTCAAATTTCTTCTGTCAGATTAGCCAGTCTGCTGCACTTAATCTCAGTCCTAGGCAAAGTAACTTGACATGGGAAAAATTGATATAAACATTTTGCCGAGGTATAACACAAATTATCTGGAGTGCAACAACCAACGCCATCCTTCTTCCCAGCAGAAAGCTCCCTAACCTGATCATTACTGGCAGGATTTTTACCAGCATTCTGGTGTACTTAGCTCTGACCACAATCTACCATATAGAACAGTTGCAGGTGTTCCAGCATTTCTCTTTTGTGTGACCTATCAGCACATATCCTATCTTTTCTCAAAAGCCTTTCCCAAAGTCCCTGGTACCACATGGTCAGTATTAGTCACACCATTTCTCAGTACCAAATTCGGTCTCGGTTACTTTACTTTTGTTGCTGGGACAAAATACCTGACACCTAAAATTAAGGATGGAAAGTTTTGTTTAGTTCACAGGTAGTGAAAGTTTCATTGCACACTTGGCTGGCTCCAAGGCAGAGTAGCACATGGCAGAGGCCAGCAGTTCATTGCAGTGGAAAAAATCAAAGAGCAAAGTTTAGGAGCAGCATCTGTAGCTGCTTGCAAGCCTTTCTCACTTCTTTATATTTTGTTCATGCTATCACAGGATGGTTGTAAAACTTAAACTCATAATCCCTGCACTGGATGATTAATTAATCACGAACTCTAGAAACCTGACTCTAATAACTGCATGAGGCTTTTGGGAGATAACTAGACACAAACCATAAGAGAATTGGATTTCCTTATGCAGAATAATTCTTGCATATTTAATTTTTCTTGGAATATTGTGTGTGTGTGTGTGTGTGTGTGTGTATGTGTGTGTGTGTGTATGTGTGTGTGTGTGTGTTGCCAGGATCGAACTTGGATCCTTGTGCATGCCATTCAGGTGCTTATGCCACTGACCTGTCTCCCCAGCCTACCAATCTTTAATGAATTTTCGCTACAAGATCTTATTTTATTCTCAAAAACTGATTAAGTGAATTTAGCTATCTTCAACACTATGAATGAACAATGATATCTAGTAATATTAGTGTTTTTCTTTTACTCAAAATCCCCGAAATGGGGTAGCACATGCAAGTGACCTCAAAATAATTCATCTTGATAACTCAAAAAATCATAATTTATACTAGGAACTGCTTATCTATGTTATGCATTAATTTATATTTAATTATGTTACAAAATTTAATATGATATTCAAGTAATATCCTAATACAGTTAGGACACTCCCTCATTGCTACTACTTAAAGTATAATGATATGAGCAATTCCAATGAAACCTTCTCTAGGGGGCAGGGATATAGCTCAGCAGGATAAGTTCCTGCCAGGAAAGCACAGGTTCCTGAGTTCAATCATGAGTACCAAAAAAAAGAATAACAACAAAAAGTGAAACTGCCTTGCAGTCTGCAGCTGTCTCATCATAACTAAAAATGCATACATACATTAAGGAAAAAGTTAGGGAAGCCTTCCTGCTTAACTTTTAGAAATTTGAACTTCCACGGATAAATTAATGCCATATAATTGTTTAAGACAATCTCCAGAATATATTGGAACCATGAATCACGCTCAATGTATGAAAGGACAGTGATGACAAAGTGACTATAAGTGTATGCAAGTTGGATAGCATTGAGGGTAAGAAAGAAGTTTCAGCCCTATAAGATGTTTAAGAAGAATTTATGCTTTGAAAAACAAGACAATATATATTAAATAAAAGAAATGTAATGGAAATACATGAGAAATTGATAATATGTAGGCATAGTAACAAAGTTGTCAACAAGGAATTTGGCAGTACAAAAATATTCCTTGAACGATTGTGTTTAGTCTTCATAATTTCTCTTAAAACTAATTAGTGCTATTTCAATTAAGTGTTATTGAACTGTTCCCACAACTTTCAGTCTTGTTGTTCAGTTTTGGTAATTAATATTTAACCAGGAATCTACCCATTTCTTCCAGATTATCTAGTTTATTGGAAAACAGGTTTACAATACAGTTGTAATAATCTTTCTTCCTTTGGACATTTCACTGTTGTTATCTCAATATTTTCATTAACTTTATTGAAAATCAATAATTACATAGCATATTAAAATTGTAGAAAAATATTGAAAAATGAAATAAGATGTACACAAATTAAATTTTAGATAAATATCTGTGGAATGAATACATCCAATGAGATTAATAATAGATTGCACATTATAAATAATCACTTTACAAACTTAAATGAATACAACAATAAAACAATATTGAAATAGAGAGTCAGGGCAAATAGCTAAGTGGAATAAGTGCTTGCCTGGCGAGTGCAAGGTACTGAGTTCAATCCCTGGCACTGAAGAAAAAAAAAATTAAAATTTAGCCGGGCGTGGTGGCACACGCCTGTAATCCCAGCACTAGGGAGGCTGAGGCAGGAGGATCAGTGCGAGTTCGAGAGCAGCCTGGGCTACGAAAGTGAGCTCAAGGCCAGCTTGAACTGCATAGCGAGACCCTGTCTCAAAAAGACAAAAGAAATATTGACATAAAAAAGAGGGGCCAGCCAAATAGCTCAGCAGTTTAAAGCTCCTGCAAGCAGATGCAGGAACCAAAGGTTCAATCCCTGGCACTGTGATGCCAGCCCGGCCCCCTGGGCATGCTGAGATGGCAATTGAGATGACACAAGGTGGTGTGCACCTGTAATCCCAGCTCTTGGGAGACTCTAAACAGGTGGATCACTTTTAGTCTGATACGTTAATGATGCCCTGAAAACTCTGTAGACCCTACCCTAAAATACAAAAAAAAAAAAAGAGTAAAAAATGAAGAATTGACAGATTAGACATAGAATGTTACACTCTGTCCCAATATCAAGAAACTTATATTTGTGTAACTAGAATTCTCAAGGTAGAAAGAGGTAGGCAATAAATATTTAACGATTTAAAATTTCTAAACTTATTTGAAATTATAGTACATTTCCAAGAAAAATTAACCTTTTGCTCAAGAAATATGAATGATACAATATGAAGATACACAAAACTGAAATTTTGCAAAATAGCTTGCAAAAAAAATCATTAAAGCATATACATAAAAGAAAAATATTAGCCATGGAGGAGCAAAATTAAATAGCATCTTATTCCACATCAGCAAAAGGAAAAAAAGAATAGCAAGTGGGTAAGACGCTAGACTAGATAATTCAACAACTGAAAAAAAATCTGTCCTCATTGAATTTTATACTAAGCAAATACACATTTGAAAACTAAGAGTAAAATATTTTACTTAAAATGTTCTAATGTCTCCAGATGTAACATATAGAAAATAACAAAGACCATAATCCAGAAGACAAGAGAAATTGCTATATGGTTCTAGGTAAGGAATAAAGAGCTCCAAAAATGATAGTTGTGCTGGACTATGTAAAACATAATTATATTAATAAATCAATTGAAAAGTTCATAGAAACTTTCTAGAAAACAGTTTTCAATCTTATGTCAGGTTATATACATATTTTTCATATATATGTATATATATATGTATGTATGTGTGCATGTGTGTGTGTGTAAAACAAAAGGAAGAACTAAAATAAATTCAACAGAAAAAGGAAATATACTTTTTAAAGTTTCTAATACTATGAGAAAGTGTACCATGCCTTATAAGTAGATTGCGAGTTGAGGATACAGTATAAATCCTAAAACAAAAAATTAAAATTAAACCATATTGAGAAAATTAATTCAATATTAATTAAAACTTAAATTAAATATTTCAAAATTAAAATTAAATCATGAGTCCATCTAAGAAGCTAGAATGTTTTGTATCACATATACAAATCTGTACTCCACTTAGAGTGCTTGCATAGTATTTGATATACAAAAATATCAACTAAAGAGAAACTTTTAATGATAATAAAGTGTTGGGAGCTGCAGGAAGCCAAGAAATCGATCAAATGTGTGGAGGTGCAACTAGGCCTCAGTGTCTAATGCAAACCATTAATTCAGTTCCCTACTGCTGAGAAAAACATCCTGTCTGGTTCAGGCCAGCTATTAGCCACTAAACAACCTTTCGTCATGTGATACAAACTTTGCAGATGTATAATAAAGAATCATTTTTGTGTACTTTGAGTTAGTCTTGCCCATCAGGCAGAATGGGGACCACCTAGCCCAGTTTTTCATCTTGTCTATCTTTCTTATTCCTACCACCGCGTCTCCCTGGGATTCAACCTTTCACAGTAAGACCAATGGATCCTTACAGTAAAGAATTATCAAGACTGAAACATAAAGTCTGGAATGGAAAAAAAATATGAGGAGTACTTCTAACAGTTTGGAGATAGGATATTGCACAAAGTTCTAGTATGTAATGTACCTGGATAGTGTACATGACACTTACTGGTGGCCAGGTGTCACTTGTGGGACAGAACTACTACTATTTCCTTGACATCACTATCTAGACCCAGGCAGAATCATGACCCATAAGCTGCATGAGAAATCCACTTGTAGAATATGTTGATGGAAATATTTTGCTGCTGTACATGAAAGAATAATTGAAAGACTGCTGTTGTATATTTGGTGGGTTCCTTCTGTTATCCTTCAAGCAGTTGTGGTCATTTTTATTCTTTATAGAATATCTTTTAGTAATCTGTGTAAGGTTGCTTTTGCCACCATGAAATTCTTTAACTGTATTTTGTCATGAAATATTTTACTTATCTATTACACTTGAAAGATAGTTTGGCAGGGTATATCAGTCTGGATTGGAATTTGTTTTCTTGCAAGACTTGTAGAACTTTGCTCCATGCTTTTCTTGACTTAATGGTTTCTAAAGAGAAATCTGCCATTATTCTGATTCTGATGGATTTTCCTTTAAATATGATCTGTTTCTATTCTCTAGCAGCATTTTGCATGTTATTGTTATGCTGGATTTCTGAAATCTTGACTATTATACATCTAGGTGTGTTATTAATTGGGTTCAGGTTATATAGAGTTCTATATGCTTCAGTTACCTGAATGCCAAATTGTTTCCTCATGTTTGGGAAGTTTTTTTTTGCTTCTACTTCTGCCCATATTCTTTTTAGATCGTTTGCATTGCCTCCTTCTTTCTCATTGATGCCTATTAATCTCACTTTATTCATCTTTGCATCATCTTGTAGATTTTGAATTATTTTCTTCTGCATCCTAATTATTTTTCAGAGATCCTTTCTTTTCAGTAGCTGTGACAGTTTCTTTAAGATCTCAAACTCTATCTTCACTTTCATTAAGATGGCTTTGCCAGCTTGTGATTGAGGTTTAAAGTTCCTGTGTATAGCCGGGCGTGGTGGCTCACGCCTGTAATCCCAGCACTTGGGAGGCTGAGGCAGGAGGATCGGTGCGAGTTCAAGACCAGCCTGGGCTACAAAAGTGAGCTCAAAGCTAGCCTGAACTGCACAGGGAGACCCTGTCTCAAAAAGACAAAAAAATAAAAAATAAAAAATAAAAAAAAAATAAAAATAAAGTTCCTGTGTATCACTATAAGTGTGCTTCATGCATTCTATTTCTTTCCTATATTTCTCATTCAGAAATCCATTGTTTTTATAATCTCTTATTTTTATCAATGTCTTCTTCAGAAAGCAGTTATTAATTCTCTCATTATGGTCATACTTTTATGGTTCTGCTTCAGAAATTATTTCTGATCTGATTTCTTCTCTACAATCCTGCAGTTGTTTCTTCAGTTTAGATGCTATTAATTCAGAGATTTTAGATGTACAATTCCCATTTTCTTCTATGCTAGTGTGTCCTGTATTTTTTCTGGGTGGGCTTGGGCCCTGAGAATGAATTTTCCACCTTCTCTTTGTTATTTTGTATAGCAGTGTCCTCTGACCTTTGGTGTAGAGCTTGGTGCAATTATACCTTTAGCATAATTCTTACACAAAAGAGATTATATATTTAAGGAAGTTAGATTTTTATATTTACAGAACTACAGTTTGGAACACTAATGGGTAATAGTATTCAGTAGTTGGCAAACTTTTGTAACTAACAAGTTTGTCTTTTATACATTAAGAGTAAACCTTATGTCTGTGTAACTAAGCAGATACTAAATTGGGAGTTTGTATTCAATTTACTTCACTTAAGTTCTGTCTGATTACCTACCCTTGATGTACCTGTTGTCTTCCAGACAGGCTAGTTCACCCCGTTGCCTGTAGCCCCCTCTGTAGATCAACAGAAAAAGACAGAAAACACTCCTGTAGACCTAGGTCCAGCAAATTGTCTCAGCTTACCGTGTCATGATCTACCAAGTTTGAACTTGTCCTGAGGTGCCCATCTTGGGTCTGGCTGCTGTTCTTAGCTTCTTACTGTTACAGCGCATGGGAGTGAACCCCACATACAAGCTAGGTATGGAAAGGATCCAGACGATATTGGCTGGTGGGCATGGAACAGGAAGTCTAACACTCGCAGCCTGTGATGAATCCACAGTAGATCAGGAGGGCAGGTGCAGGGCAAAAGTCTCACATGCAGCGTGAGATGAGTCTCGAGCAGATCAGAAGGTGAGTACATGGCAGGAAATCTCACAAACATGTGGCCTGAGATGAGTCTAGAGCAGATTGTGTGGATCTCTATGAGTCTGATCTGTGTAGTGAGACCCTGTAAACCCTGTACTAAATACATAAAAAATTAAACAACAGATGTTAGGCATGGCTTTTATATGATTGAGGTAAATACCAACTAGTATGATTTTCTGTAGGGTTTCAGTCATGAATGAATGGTGGACTTTATCAAATCCTTTTTCTACATCGATTAGGATTATCATAAAATTTTTGTCATGTCCTCTTTTTATAAGCTTATTCTATTTATTGATTTGCATATGTTGAACCATTCCTGCAGTTCTGGGATGAATCCCAGCACTTTGTAATATATAATCTTCTGGATGATGTACTGCTTTTTGATTGCTAGCATTTTATTGAAAGCATTTGTATCTATATTTGTGAGGAAAATTGACCTCTAGTTCTCTTTTTTGATTGGGCCTTTCTTTGGTTTGGTAAACATTCGCCTTTAGTAATGTTTTTGGGAGAATTGCCTTGCAATTTCATTAAATATTTTGAAGAATATTGATGCCACATATTCTCTAAATTGCTTGTAGAATTTAGTACTGAATCAATCAATAACTGGTTTTGTCTTTGTTAGTAATTTTAAATTACATTTTCTATTCCTTTGACTGTTACTGTGTTACTGAGAAATTTTTTGTAATTTTTGTTTAAGTATATTTCTGGGAATCAGTCCTTTTCTACTACGTTTCCCACTAAAGACAGCAAATATTTTCAAAACAGGTATTGATGACCTTCTGAATTTCCATAGAATCTGTGATGATTTCACTGTTTTCATTTCTTATTTCATGAAATTGGGTATATTTTTTCCATTCTTTGATAAGGTTGGCAAAGTTTTGTCAATTTTATTTATTCTTTTAGAAAACCCTGTCTTCAATTCATTAATTCTTTGTGCTGGTTTCTTAGTTTCTGTTACATTAATTTCTACTCCAATTTTTCTCTTTTCTATGGGCTTTGTGCTTGACTTGCTCTTAGTTTTAAAAAGCTGGAAATGGAGGACTATTTTGTTTTGCATTTACTTAAGCATGTTCTATAGGCTAGTATACCATGTACTGTACAGAATAATCTCTATACAGCTGAGAAGAATGTTTATGCTCATGATATTGTGTGAAATAATATGTAAATGTTTACAAAGCCTATTTGTTCTAACGTTTGTCTCAATTTTGACATTTATTTCAAAGAAACTATACATTTCTTTGTACAGTTGATCTAACATTTTATGAACATGGGACAATAGGTTCCCATATTACAACTGTGTTATTGTTTATTTGATTTTTCATTTGTGTTAATATCTGTCTTAAGCAGGCGGGTCCTCCCACATTTGATGCATATATGTTTATGGCTTTTCTTAGAACCAGGGATTGAATTCATGCCCTTGTGCTTGCCAGGCAAGGGCTCAATCTACTGAGCTATTTCCCCAGGCCCTATTTATGATATTAAAGTCTTCTTATTAAATTTTCCCCTAAGAAGTATGTAGTGTCTTTATGTTTTGATTATTCATAGTTTGAAGTTCACATTGTTTTTAAACAGCACAGTTATCCCTATTCTTTTCTGGGTTCTTCTCCAATGGAGTGCTATTTTCCATTTTTTCAATTGAAAGCTATGAGCTCCCTTGTGAGGTAGAGTTTCTTACTCTTTTTTTTTTTTATATTTTAGGGAAGGATCCACGGGGTGTTCAGAGTCTCACTACTAGATCACACTCATAGTGGTCAGTCTGTTTACAGCATCCAAGAGCTGGGACTACAGGTGCATGCCACCATGTCAGTCTCTATTGCCATCTGAGCACAACCTGGGTGTGGTGCTGGTATTGCAGTCCTGGAGATCAAATCCCCAGTTGCTGTGCTGTTTGCAGGTGCTTTACTCACCTGAACTATTTGGCTGGCCCTTGAGTTGGTGTTTTTTGCATACACAATATTATTGAAAGTTGACATATTGCATATATGTCAACTTTCAAAAAAAAGAAAGGGGAAAAGAAAAAAAAAAGTAATGTGGATTTAGAAAGGTTAATCTTTAATTGTTTGATCAATCTTATATGCATATATGTATTAATCTAAACTGATCTGTTGATGAAAATATGTAATATAACCATTGTTAAATTTAAACAATAAAAATATTAAATTAAAAAAATATTGAATTTTTTCTTGCTCTACTCTGCCTCTCTCTCTCTCTCTCTCTCTCTCTCTCTGTCTCTCTCTCCTTTCTCTTACTCTTTTAAAAATATATTTAATTATTACAAGGTCTCACTATGTATCTCAGATTTATAGTGATCCTCCTGTTTTTGGCATCCCCAGCACTGAGATTAGATTATAGGCTTGTGCCACTACGGTGGGACTCTGTGTAAAACTATGCCCAGTTTTGGTGATTGGCTCGGTATGGTGCCAGCATGGCATATGTTACCAGGGATCAAACCCAGATGTTCACACATGCCAAGCAGGTGCTTAGACTGCTGGGCTATCTCCTCAGCCCTCCAAGCTCTTTTTGACTTAATGGTTGGTAGTGAGATGTCTGCCGTGATTCTTCTTTTCATTTATAGGTGATCTGCTTCTTTTCTCAAAACTTTTAGCATTCTATTTTTGTGCTGAATTTCTGTAGTCTGCATAATTATATGTCTGGATGTAGATTTACTTTGATTATGACACATTGGATTTTTATATGACTCACTTAACTCTGTGTCAGCTATTTTCCCCCTTGCTTGGGAAAGTTTTTGTTATTAATCTGAAAATAGTTATTTTTATGCCATGTGCATTTACTCCTGCTTTTTCATTAACATCCATAGTTCTTAATTCTTATGTTGTTTCTGTTTGCATCATTTTCCAGCTGTGGAATTGTTATTTGTTGTTTCCTTTTTATTTTTAAGAGACATTTCCTTTTGTCAACACTAGCTGTGATAATGTCTTCAAAGTCTGAACGTCTATCTTTATGTTGTGTTCAGAACTTTTTGCCACCTTTTGATGGATTTCATTTTTGGTGGTGCTAGGGTGTCTTAGTCACTTTTCACTCTTTGCTGGGACAAATACCCGACACTCAAGATGAAGGACAGAAAGGTTTATTAGCTCACTGTTACTGGAGGTTTCAGTCCATATACAGCTGTCCCAAGGCTGAGTGGAGCAGGACAGAGAGCATCCAGTTCATGGCGGGGGAACAGCAACAAAATGGTGGCAGAGGCAGCGAACCAAGCACGGCAGCAGAGCAACAGCTCTAGTCTGTCCCTCTGTCTCTCTTTCTATTCCAATGAGGCTCTCTGCCTTAGGATCTACCTCCTAGACCACACTCCCAACCCTACTCAGACCGATAATCCCATCAGTACTAAACACATAATCCCAGTGACTCATGAGTTAATCTCAATCTATAGAAGTCCCTGCCCAATGACTAGATGAAGCTTAGGTTGCACAACTAGACATAAACCATAACATAGGGATCAAGCTCAGGACCTTGTGCTTGCTACTGAGCTATCTCCTCAGCCTGTCAATGAAATTTTTAATGTGCTGGATAGCTGTATTAATTTGTTTCATGAATTCTAATTCCATCCTATATTGCTCATTCAAGATTTACATCATTTTTCTATACTCCATTATTTTCTCTCTGTGTATTTGTTATATACATGGAAAATTATTTCATTATGGTTTTCAATTCCTTTTTTATTGAAAAAATATTGTGATCTGATTTTCTCTATATAATAATCACTCCACAATGGATTTGTGTACTTCACATGTTATCATTTCACAAATTTTAGATGTGTAACTTTCAATTTACTCTAGGTTGATGGCTGCTAGACTAGTTCTGTGTGGGCAAGAAGTCTGATGTTGCATTTTGTTCCTTCATCTTGACATTTTCTACTTCAAATAATGTTTTGCTTTTTGTGATTAGCCTTATGTGTTTGGTAGCACATAGCTATATCACTACTACCAAGACTTCTCTAGGAAATGTCTGTACTTCAGGGATGTCATCTCTTTTTAGGAAATTCTTGGTTTATGTCTTCCTCCAAGATCTTATATTTACAATTAATTGAGACTGAAATGTTGCTTTCTGCTTTCCTTAGTGCCCTATTATTTGCTGTAGGGTTGTGGTGAGATTATTGACCCAGAATTTCCAAATATCTTCACACAAGTGAGAACAACTATTTACAACATATATGATATCTTATTTGCTATAGTAAAATTAACAATAATGACAGCATCAAGCACAATTTAGAAATTGACAAACTGTGGTTACCAATGATTTTCTACTTTACAGTATGGGACCAAAGTTTATAATTATATGTCAGAAGTAATAATGAATTAGGAGTTTGTATGCAGTGTTTCCTCTTGTTAGAGTGGATTTCTCCTAGCTTGCTACAGGTGGACCAGTTGCTGTATCCATGAAATGTTGCATACTGGCTGTCTGTCCCAGAGTGTAGCAGGATGAGCCAGGCGTTGGTTTCCATGATTCTGGACGAATAATGGATGGTGGTTCATCCCTATGCCCAAATTTCTCACTTAGGCTCCCTCAATGGCCGAGGGTCTAAATTTATTTTTGTGAGATGGACACTACCCCTATCATGTTTATTTGATTTTAATTTTAGTTCTATAGCTAGAATCAATGTCTTGAATCTGAGACTCATGGGCATGAAATGGTTAAATTATCTTCCTTGAACGAAACCTTAGGGATCTTTTACCTAGTCCCAAGTCATGGGCCAAAGATGATCAGTAGTCACTCCTTGTATAGAAAGAGAATCTTCCCACTTTGGGCAGTCACTATGACTTTTCTCATAGAGTTTCAAATATATGAAAAAGCTAATGGGGCCAAATGCATTAAGGACCAGGCATTATTTAGATCAACAGAAAATTACCTAACCATATTTTGATTCACTCAAAATATAATTATTGTAATGCTCATTCATTGAATGAATCAAAGTATTACTCTTAAAGAAGTGACAATTTGGTAAAAGAAAAATATCATTTTTGAACTGTTTTGGTTCACGTTATATAAGTCACCATTTTTGTCTCTGAGGACCATTAATGGAATGTAGACAGATTATTGAAAACTAAAAACAACAAACAAGGATTACATGAACCCACAAAATAAGTTCTCTACATTCCAAGAAAAAAAATGTCTATTTCTTAGTTTTCATTTACCTTTTTGTGTGCATATTACAGAGCCATTAACATTTGATGACCATGGAATCATTTTTTTCTCAAATCTACTTCAACAGACATACGCAGATCTTTTAAGTGAAAATCTATTTACTGATTCATGGACTCACAGAATATAAGGTCTTTGGGTTTTTTAACATCCATAAATTTGATTATTTTAACAAAACAATAAGGTGACAAATATTCACGTTTACAGAAACTAAGATGGACCTTGAACATAGGACATCATCACTTTTAGAATTTTTTGACACAATTTCACATTGATATATCAATCACTGATGTGAAAATTTTATAGTCCATATTTTTGTACCAATGCAAAACCATAGAACTCATATTTTCTTATATTACTGTACTAACTAGGTTGATTACATTTTGTATTTGTCACTACTATGTTAACAGTATCCTACAAAAATAAAATTTCTCTCACTAATACATATGTAAGAAATATGTATTAGAAATTTATTTAAGTTTATATCCACACTATCATCTATGGCCGATCTTAGGCACATAAATTGTGCACATTTAACTTTAGCTAATGTAACCAAGGAAATGTATTGTAAATTACATTTAGTTTTGATATATTTAAATTTAATTAGTCAGAAGGATAAAATGTCTACCATATTTAGCAGGAAAATTATAAAAATAGGGACAAAGTTCTCTGCTTTTCTCTTTTGTTATGACTGACAAGCATTTGAAGAATAGATTTCTGTCAGTCTACAATGTTACATACAACTTTAGGGTCAAGAAGATTAGTTCAAATATTGGCTATATTACTGACTGGCTATTTTCCCTTAAGTAAGCACCTTTATAAGATAGAAACTGCTTTTTCTGTAAAATGTGAAAATTAGTACACAACCTTGATGGATTTTGAGACTGAGCCACATGAGTTTGTCTAAAACAGTGTCTGTGCTCAGGATCCATGAGTTCTTTCTGTCTCTTCCCTTATCAAAGTATATCAGTAAGGCAAGAAACTGGGTACTTGAGGTTGCAAAAATAGCCTGAAGGGTAACTGTAGCACAGGAAACAAAATGACACAATGTAATACATAAGGTACAAATGGAGGGTTAAATGTCAATCCAGTCAACAAGGCCAGATTTCAAGCATATCTGCTTTAGAAGGCTCTGGAACAACAGAAAGTTAAGAAGTGAAGCATATACAGAACCTGGGATTAATAGTTAAGAGACCTGAGTTTCCTGACCTTCTCTAAGCTTCTAAAACCTTATCTATAAAATAGAATGGGAGTGTGTGATGGAAGTTGGGGAGAAATGATCGCTAAAGTTTAACACTTCTAAATTTATTCTGCTATGCAGTTAAAACACTCTGCTCCATCCATTCTATTTGGATGAAAATGATGTACAGTATAATACTTATTGTTACTTTTCATTATTTAATTGTGAAAGTATATAGTATGTTATAAGATAATAAATATTAACAATTTCCATAACCTTTTAATGTATTTGGTTATTGCAAGGTCTCATTACGCAACTTGGATTCGAAGTGATCTTCCTGCCTTCAGTCTCCCCGATGTAGGGAATACAGGCATGTGACACTATGTCCAGAATCTGGTCAGGTCAACCTGCTCATGCTGCAGCATGTGCTGCTGGGATTTGAGCAACAGCCCCTGCACTTGCCTAAGCAAGTGCTTTACTGTGCTGAGCTATGCTACTGGCCCCCTGTTTCTATAACTTTAATGAATAACCCTAACATGTGAGTTTAGAATGAGTCTTACTCAACTTGCCTACCTCTATGACTTACCTATTTCTCTCCTTGCTGAGAGAAAATACTTGATGCCCAAAGTTGAGAGAAAAAGGTTTATTTAACACCAAGTTTGGAGAGGTTTCAGCTCATGATTACCTGGTGTCAAGGCAGGATGCCATAGAAGAAGGATAACTATTAAAGGCAGCAGAAAATAACAAAAGCAGTAGTAGGGAGGGAGGGAGGGAGGAAGGGAGGAAGGGAGAGAGAGAGAGAGAGAGAGAGAGAGAGAGAGAGAGAGACTTTTTTGTGGAATGGGGATTGAACTCAGGTTCTCATGTTTGCCAGGTAAGTGCTTACTCTACTGAACTATCTCTCCAGCCAAGACTCTTGACTTTTCATCTCATCATCCTTTTGAAACAGGACCACATCTTGTAGTTCAGGTTGGTCTTCAAATCACTGTATCCTAGCATGGTCTTGAGCTAGCAAAAATCCTCCTGACTCAGCCTCCTGTGTACTGGGATTACAGTCATGGGCCACCATTACAGACTCCCATCTCTTATATTTTATGCAGGATGCTTGCCCCAGAGCAAGCATATCACTCAAACCCATAATGCCACTAGCAGAGCATTAATCAATAATAATAATAAAAAACTATAGATACAGACGCCTCTAAAAATCCTGGCCCTAGTGAATGTGTGAGGCTTTGGGTGGACATCTAAACAACCATAAGACTCTACTAGAAGCAGAATATCCTCTTGTCACTAGCTTTTTACCAAGGTTTTCTCACCCTGTCAGGTGTGCTTTAAAAGTCACTTCTTAAGCTCATTTAGTTGGAAGAAATACTTAAAAATTATTTCCTTCTTGAATCCTTACTTAATCCACTAGACAACAGTGGTAGCCTTCTTTTATAAAGGAATACAATACAGTCTGGAGGTGCAGAAAAGTTAACATTGAATAGTAAGAATTTTACATAAGTTATGTCACTCCTTTGGGCCTCAGCCTTTTCATTAGTAAAACAAGTATAATGGCAGCACTTATTATGAATTTCATGAACACTAAAGAATATGACAGTACTTAGAAACCTGTGAAGGAATGTACACACAGGAGAAATAAAAAACTGAACTTTTATTCCACTTTGCAGATCCATCTAGAAAACAATTATTTGTCTTTTGTGTCTCAGAGTTAGATATTGACCTAACTTTCTTGCTTCTAAGATTGAGACATTTTATAGGGGCCAGACTGTATTTTTGTTGTGTCAGGGAATGCCTAAGGGTCGGAGCAGTGACTAGTACAATCCATACAGAAAGTGAGCTAACAATTAATTCACACAGAGCTAAGTCTCACAGCCAGTTATGTTATTTTTACTTTATAATACAATCAAAAAATGAACTACTTTTCTGCAAAGAAACTGGTAATAATTGATCATTTTGTCCATTTCCAAGAAGCTCAAGATACAGCAATTATGTTTGTTACTAGTTCATATCACTTTTTATTTTATTCTATTATTGAAATATAATGTAAGCATATATATATATATATATATATATATATATATATTCCAACATATGGCAGTCGTACTAAGCTTATAAAATAAGTAAAATAGAGACAGAAACAGTGCAGAATGACATGAGTCATGACAAACGTATGCATAATAGATATGAATCCTTAGCTTCAGGAATGGGAGGGTGATTCACTTAAGTATCTTGGACAAGATCATCCTTTGAAAGACACATACCTCTGAAATATTTACAAACTCACAACTCAGCCTCCCTTTCCTAATTATAAAATCAAATCCATTAGCCATCTTCTCTGGTTCCAGGAATCCAATAGTTAATATTTTTCTTAGTTTTCTTAGTTTGAGAGCAATATTGCCACATGGGTCATAGTATTGATCCCACAAAGGCAGTCCTCTGAATTTTCTTTCTTGATACAATATGTACAACTTACTTATCTGATTTTCTTTTATCGGTTTCTGCAAGATACCTGAATAAGAAAGGAAGTTCTGGCATTTCACTGCAGTGCCTGTCTTGTTTTATCCACGGGGAGTACCTTTAGACAGCTCTTGCTGGAAGTTCTGTCTGTAGCATTTTTCTACCTATTCATAATATTCATATTTTTACAATGGCAGAAGAAGTGTCTGAGAGTCTGTCTGCTTAGCAAAGAAATGAAATTATTCTATATTCAATGCAACATTTTTAGGCTTTCTGGCAAATTACTGTAACATTAGGAAGAATGTGTTCTTGTATATGCATAGGTACAAATGTGGAGCAAGGAAAAAATTTGTAGATAATAAATATATGCAAAAAAGTGAGATGCTTATAATTCTCTTCTCTCTCTTTATTTGTACAGATGGTTGATTTAGTTATCTGAAAGACTATGGAAATTGTTTTAACAGCATGTGTTCTATAGTGTCACCTTTTCGATAATTTTTTCAATAAAAGGAAATGAATGGTTGCTAATAACTAAGTTGTTTATGTTTATGGAACTGCTTCCTCTGGCAAATGGATTAATAATGATAAATGAAAATTATTAAACTTATTGTAATTGAGACGTATAATATCAGCGTCTACAGGTTCCTTCATTTCATTCTTAGAAAATCTTTTTCAATAGACACTGTTTCAGGGCTGTGGATATAATTGAGCAGTTTAAGTACCTTCCTGACAAGCACAAGGTTTTTAGTTCAATCCCTGGAACTGAGAAAATAAAAATAAAAAAGCTACGTTATTTAAGTTGGCAGACCAAAAAATTAGTGAAAATGAAGGGCTAGAGGAATAACCAATATTTTGGCCCTAGCATTTTAAGGTCAGTAATGACTCAGGGTATAAGACAACCTGTACCGTAACATCGTATAACTCAGGGTTGTCCTAAATTTTCTGGACAAAGAGATTGTGGAGGCACAGAGGAAAGTGATTGACAATGTACAGTGTGCCTATGGAGAGTCACCTACAGAGAAAATATTATCTCAGTTTTTCACAGCGAGCAAAATGGTCAAGCAATGGCTGTGACTCATCCAGAGGGCTGACACTGTCAAAACATCAACAAACAGGTGTACATGGTTTCTGGGTAAACCCGAGGGAATTTGTATGATCTTGTCAAATGAAAAAGTGACTTTTTTTGTTATATAAGTATTACTTTACGTTGGTCTTAACCATCAAGCAGAAGAGTTGTAAAAGGCTCAGGTCAAGAACTTCCAACATTGCCAGTTGTGCTGATAACCCACTACTATTGTTGACTATTGGACTATACATACAACTGCTTTCTTTTAGTTCAATGAGAAGAAACGTTTGCATTAATAGTGTTTATTCAAAATATTAATCTGCATCTTGTATCCTGAACAAATACTATGAAGACAACAGTATGCAATGTATTGATTATAGGAACTGTCCTACTAAATTGTTGTGAAACTGTCTCATTGCTATTTCTTTTCATTAAAATTAATAAAAGACTAGTCTGCCCTAGAAAAAAATAAATATTAATCTCAATAAACATGGATAAAAAGCACTATTTCACTTACATTTCATCCCCCATTTTCACCTCCATGAGGAAACTTAGTACTATAGTAATTATTGCACTTGTTCAATATTATAGAGTTCAATAGTGGCAAAGCCAAAATACTGAATCAACAATTTACTTGTATATCTTTTAAATTGAAACAAAGCTAATATCTAAAGTTCAGTTTAATTACAGCATCTTAATGAGGATGTCCAGAACATTGAATATGGAGTTGAGAGCTAATATGGAATATATGGGAAACCACTGACATATACTGAGCAGAAGTCCTTACAGAAAGTGATAGTTTAAGAAGAAAAATTTGTAGAAAGAAAAGGCATCAGCAGCCGGGCGTGATGGCGCACTCCTGTAATCCCAGCACTTGGAAGGCTGAGGCAGGAGGATCGGTGTGAGTTCAAGACCAGCCTAGGCCAGAAAAATGTGTTCAAGGCCAGCCTAAACTGCTTAGCAAGACCCTGTCTCAAAAAGACAAAAAAGAAAAAAAAGAAAGAAAGAAAGAAAAAGAAATGAAAAGGCATCAGCACCTTTAGACCAAGTATGTGAGTATTTTTGCCCTTACTTTTATTGTTATATGTCCAAGAACAAAAGGAAAACTTATGCTTTCTTGGTCCATAAGTTTCTTAGAAGTCATGGCAATCAGTTTTGGGAATGAGATAACATCATAGACAGGTTTGGGGAAGTTCCAAGTAACCTTGCTGCAATTGGGTGGCGACAGACTGCTAAATCACTTGACCTTCAGAAGTTTCCAGAGATCTTGACCTTATCTTCTTATTTTAATGTAGTGTCCTTAGGTCTCACTCTATTTTTGAGTGGCCTAAGTTGGAAATTGTTCATGTTGTGGAGGGCAGGACAAGATCATAGCACCAAAAGAAATCAAGCTACCTCTGTCTTGAGTAAAACTTCTTGAATAGACAATTTTAACTATTAATCACTAGTCAACCTTCTGTCTTGTTATATCAACTTTGCAAGAGTATAAATAATCAGCCTTACATCTGTTGTTCAAGTCCTTTTTCCATTTGATGTATGGGCTTCCACCTGACCAAACTGTTGTTTCTTGTATCTTTTCCTCATTGTTCTTTCCGTTTCTCCACAGGGTACACTGGGAAACCAGCAATTCTCTATATTTTGGTGCCTCAGCAGGGCACCCAGTAAAATAAGTAGGCAGGAAGAATGCTCCCCAAGTGTGCACTTACTGGAGAGGGAGACGAATTGGTTAAAGCCAGTATTCAGCATCAATAAATAAATAAATAAATGAATAAATAAATAAATAAACGAACGAACAAATAAATCAATAAATAGAAGAGTGTTTCCTTCCTCAAGATAAAAACACTTTACCTTTAAAAAATCGCATTTCTTAGGATTTAGCATAAAGAGGATATTTTAAAATATTATTTAAACTTTACTTAATTCTTAGTAAGGTGGATTGCCTCTTTTACAGTCTTAAATTGCTTAGCAAAGCTTTCCTATATTATAAGCAGATATCATGGTTTGTAGTACCATTTAATAGCAGTGGAGTTTCAATAGTCACTTGATTTTGACATCCCATTTAAATAGTGGCAGGCCTGTTGGTGGCTCCAAAGGGGTAGAAGGTATGATAACTTCTTCATATTTGGGTATTTAGGCCAACTTATCCAATAAACACCTACTGTGTCCCAAACTGATCAGATCAAACTTTCATGATTTTCGGAATTTTCTTGGTAATATTAACTGACTCCTTCCAGACTGTTTGCTACTTTCTCTGGCATTATTGTCATTGTCCTTCAGATGTGTGAATTCAATTTGCTTCTATTTTTAGATGGGTATTTTAGGTTAAGAGATCTCTATTCTTCCAATTTCACTTGTCAATATATACAATTAAATTTTTAAAATTTTACAGAAGATGGAAGTACAGCAGCAAAAACATACTTCCATCAGGTAATACAAAAATTAGCTAAGCTAACGTAGAGGATACACTATTATTTTTTGCAGAGAATCCTAGGCAGCCTACTTTGTGAGAATATACTGGTAGGCTGTATCAAGTGACAAGATCTGGAGAAGTTGACAATTACGAGGCTAGATTCAACATGAGACCTCTTGAAGAAACTGACAAAATGGAAATTACTGGTCTAGATAAACCGTAGGGTACAGAATGATAGCAAAACTAAAAATTCCAAAAGTTCTTAAGACAAAATAAAATACAAAGTATGCATACTAATTACAGATACTTCTTCAATTTTTTTCTGATATGTGATATCCATCCATTGCTAAACAATTAAATTAAGTGACTATAATCATAAATGTCTAAAAATTATAATAGAGTTGCTATAGTTCAATTTCAAGATTAGAATCAAGTACACTCGCATTTTGTAAAGATGTTTCTTCTCTGTACTTGTTCGCATGTCTATCATTCTGTGAACAGCTTTTCTTCTTATTTAAGCACAACAGTTTTCATCTTATCCTTCCTTAGTAACTAATTTTGAGATATACAATTAAAATCATGCTTTCTCCTGGGTTACCTGATGAACTGAGTGATATAACAATTGGTTACTCACAAATCATCAAAAATTAAACTATAGAGCTGGCAAGATGGCTCAGCAGTCTAAAGCACCTGCTTAGGCAAGGCTGAGTTGGCCATTTAAAAAATGCAAAATAAGAATTTCTTATAGTGATAAAACTTTTCCTTCAGATTCATAGCTCTGCTTTTAACAGAAATCTTGCTATATATATATATATCATTAAAGGACAAAAATTAGGTAAAAACTTGTTATGTATTACATAAAGATGATTGTTTAAAAGGGTAATGTTATGTCAAAATGAAAATTCAAGTTTGTCAAAAAATGTCATAAGGATTGTCATACTGCAATGTTAATTATCATCATTTTAATGTTTTTAATTTTTAAAGAGAGCACAAATTGAAATTAAAAAGAAAAAAGTTACAAATGATACAGAATTTCGCTTAACAGAGTAACATTAATTTCACAGTATTTATTGTAATGCACAGTGCTGTTTTCCAACCACTTGTTCGTATTACCAGATATGTGTACATAAAATTGGAAGAAGAAAAAAGTAAATGTACAAGAAATTAATACCATAAAAATTGCACATGATTGCAAAAAGGAGATGAAAACAAGCATTAACTGCTCCTTTTTGTAGATATGCAGAAATGAAACATACAGTTGTCCAAACCATCCTGCTTATGCACGTAGGATAAATCTCTTTTCCCCACTGCCTTTCCTTTCTCCTCAACTATCTAGCTCTTTCCTTTTGAAAAAGTTTATTGCCTTTTCCCAGTATTTATTGTATGTTTCAGACTCCATTATTCTTTCAATTTTCACCTTAAGGCAATAATATGATGTTTGCACATGTGGGTCTGATTTATTTCACTAAAAATTATGTTCTCTAGTTGCATCGGTTCTCTGACAAAGGACTCATTATCTCATTTTATTGCTAAAAAAATACCACTTCTTCTTTATCCATTCTTCAGTTGACAGCATCTGTGTTATTTCCAGGATTTCTCTATGATAAATTGTGCTGATATAAACATGGGTGCGCATATATCACTGTGGTCTGAGGTTTTCAGTTCTTCTGGAAAAATGCCCAGGAGGGGAATAGCTGGCTTGAATGGGATCTCCAGTCCTAGCTTTTTAGAGAATCTCAATACTCATTTCCATAGTAGTTGTATCACTTTCCCCTCCCCCAAACAGTGTAGCAGGGTTCCTTTTTCTCCACAACCTCTCTAGCACTTATTAGTGGCTAATTTCTTGATCTTTCCTATTTTTTCCAAGATAGATGCAATCTTATTGTTGTTTTAATTGGAATTTCTTAAATTACCAATGATGCTGAATATTTTCTCATATATTTAATTGCCATTTGTATATATTGATCTCAGATGCCCATTTTTGGATTGGGTCTTTGAATTTGGTGAGCCTGATATTTCAATTATTTACATGTTGTAGATAAAAGGCCTTTCGGGAGAAACAGTCAGCTATATTTATCTTCCATTTCGTGGATTTTGTTTTTACTCTTTTGGAGATTTTCTTTGAAGTGCAGACGTTTTCAAGAAGGTACAATCCCAGTGGCTGATTTTTTGAAGTATTTTCCATGCAGTTTGTTTTTGTTAATGAACTCTACCTACCCCTATATCTTAAAGATTTCTACCTACATTTTCCACCAGAATTTTTTTAGTGTTTCAATTTTTGATCCATTTTGACTCTAGCTTTATGCATAGTGATAGGCATATGTCTAGTTATAGGCTTCAGCATGTGGAAAGCCAGTTTTTCCAGCATCATTTGTTAAAGAAGATCTCTTTCTTCCAGTGAGCCTGTTTGGTTCCTTTATCAAAGATAAGTTGGCTAGCTTGTTTGTAGTTGTGTCTGCATCTTCAAAGCTTTTCCATTGATCCCCAGGTCTGTCTCTATACCAATTATGTATGTTGTTGATTTCTAAATTTCTGTGTAAAAATATGTAATTTATGTCTGTTGTCATTTTATATGGATTTAAATATTATGACTTCTGTTTGTCAGAAAATAACAATTTCATTTTATGTTCTAAGGTGTTTCTTATTTACATGAGATAGAAGTTCTCACCTACCTAATGAGCTTAATTTCAGATATATTTGTGCTAAACACAGTGTTCATACCACGGCAACCTTTGCTGTGTTCCTCCTCTTATTATTAAGGATGATAAATAACATTTATTGAACACTCTGGCTGAATTTCCAAGCTAAACTCACAACAAAGATTATCTCTTTAATTCAGCCAACATATAAGATATAGAAAGGTGGGCAATTTCTGTAACTTCACTAAGAATTTGAATGCAGTATAACTTGCAACAAATTTTAGTTTTCTGTGGATTCTCAGTTGAAACTTACAGAAAAGTTACTTAAGATTTTGCTACAAGAAATTTTTTTCTTATCTTAAAGAAAAAAACAATAAAAAGGATGCAGAATTTCAAAATAAAACAATAGAAATTTAACAATGGCCATTAAATTGTATGCTGTTTTCTTCAAGTAGTTGTTCAGATTACATGTTAAAGGCATGCTTGAATGTGGGTTTTGGTCCCAAACCTGTTTTGATCATAGCACATGTTTACATCCATGCTCCAAAAGACAATCTGTTTTTAGGACTCAGTGGTCAAAGTTCTTGCATGGCAAGTGCAAGGACCTGGGTTCAATCTCAGTTATCACACGCTGTTGTAATGTTCTGTGTCGGTGCTGAAAGAAAAAACGAGATGACTGGATGAATTTAGCACATAGGACTCCCTGAGATTTGTCTCTTTCGAAGTGAGCCCAAACCCACCAAAGAATATTACTTTTTTGAGTACTAAAGGACAGGCTAAGGAATTTTCATAACTCTTTTGGGAAATACGGACTACAGACCACTACCTATTTTACCATTTACTTAACATTAGATTAGTACAAATGCTAATTGAAAACATTCCAAGAAGGGGAGAAAACAACCAGTAACATCCCAAGCAAGGGAAGAGACAACAGTGGAGGAACCATTAGAATAAGCTGTTATTTGCCTCCTTGAATCCCAGGTTTCAAGTATCCCCAAGTAACCAGGAATCCCTAAGTAACCCACTACAGCTGTCCCTGGGCTTTGTTTATTATTCTCCACTTTTTAAGATGTTAGTTCCTTACCTCTACATCATGCCATGACAGACAGCCCTATAACACTACGACTGGTAGTTTTAGTTAAAAGTTCTTCTCTGCCACTTGCTATGCGAGCTATGTGGCTTCTCATAGTGTGAACTTCTGGTGGTATGTGAAAGTGGAAAGTTGGGCTGAAGTCCATAGTTGTTCTCCTTATTTGTGATGAACATGTATCACATATCCGATGAGAAAAGCAGACAAATAACATTGTGACTGGGGAAAAATTAATTGTTTTAATGAGGTCACAACTATACAAGCTTTTTAGCATGTCAATGCTTTCATATTTTAATTATGTAGTAATAATATTCCTATGCAAGGGTTTATTTAATAGCAAAGCAGAAGGGAATTTATCATTTTGTTTTTATTTGGAAGGTGCCCATGTTTGACTTGACACATATAAATAAGAAATATCACCTGATTTCTCAGAATTATAGACAAATACATACCAATGATATCTACGAAAAATGCATGAGTACAGCAATGGAATTTGGCAAAATATCTCTGTGTCATTAGTACATTTGATTGGTGAAACACTTGCTAAATAGTCAATGAGACCCTTTGATATAATTGTGTGGTAAAGAGTACATAGTAGAGTCAAGCAAGTTTCAAAGCATATATCTGAATAATTAAGAATACTGTAATAATTCTAGCCTTCCAATACTAGACAAGTTGATCTATCTTGTTGGAAGACAGGAAAATGGGTTGAAATTTTTAGATGACAAGGTATTCCAAACTTTTGTTTTATTAGCAAGCTAGGACCAGACAAGTAATTTTCTTGCTCTGATAGCATGGGTCCAATAGGACAGTTGTCCAGAGTATCTAATTTACATATTAGGAAGCTGAGACAATGAATTAATAGATTAGGAATAAGGAAATTTGGCTCCTAGTCCAGTACTTACCACTTTACTTTAGCTATTATATTTATCAGTGGCATCAACATTTGCAGACAGAGAATGCTTAGATATTTGGGAAGATTTCTAACACTGCTGTTACTTAAATAAACAAAGAATATTGGTTGGCTGCATTTAGTACAAGTATTTAGATATGAATCTCAAGTATGGTAAGAGTAATATGCTTATAATTGGAATCCTCAGGTTTCAGTCCCATGTTACCATTATGCAAGTGACCTAGGGATAATCCCATTAATTTATTCAATTTTAGTTGTGCACCTATAAAATAAGAACAATAAGATCTGCCTTGCGTGAGAATATCCAGATTGTCTTAGTTATTGAAAAGCTCTGGAAAGATGGTAAGCAACTGTGGCTCACAGAACTTTCCCTTCAACTTTCTCCCAAGATTTATTGATTTTGAAGACATATTAGAGTGCCAGGGTGATACATCAGTGGCATAATTGCCTGCCTGGCAAATACAAGGTCTTGAGTTCAATCCCCAGAACAAAAAAGAAAAATCTAACTTAAATATTAGATATCTTTTGATATAGTTCTAGAATCATTAACCAGCGCAAGTAGACAAGAGAGAGAAATAAAAGGAATAAAGATTGGAAAAGACGAAGTAAATTTATCATTATTTGCAGATAGCATGACACTACATAGATCACCCCCCAAATCCCACCAAGAATATTGTAGATGTAATCACCAAATTCAGTAACACAGGTGGATATAAAGTAAATACCGAAAAGTGAGTACTATTTTCATGCATCAGCAATGAACACACTGAGAAAGAAATTAGGGAAACCACAACTTTCATAATGACATCCAAAAAAATGAAATACTTAGGTACCAATTTCATAAAGGACATTAAAGACTTATACACTGAATGACCTGAGGAGATAGCTCAGCAGTCTAGACCACCTGCTTAGGAAAGCTTAGGCAACCACAGGGACTGCAGTTCGACCCTGGCTCCACATGCTGCACCAGCCCCATCCCCAGGGCAGGCTGAGCCAGCCTTAACATAATTAAACAAATAAATAAAGCTTAATTTTTAAAAAAAGATTTATTCAGTGAAAATTGTAGTGCTCTGAGAAATGAGACTGACTGAAGAAGATCTGAGAAAATGGAAAAATATTCCATGCTCTGGTACAGGAAAAATAGATTCTTTTATCTGCAATTAGTATGCATATTTTGAGTTTCATAATGTCTTAAGAACATTTGGCACTCTTAGTTTAGCTATCATTCTATACCTTATGGTTTACTTCGGGGAAAATGTGAAAATGGCCACACACCCAAACTGTTATACAGATTCAATGCAACCTTAATTAAAATGGCAGTAGTGTAGCTCACAGAGCTAGAAAAACTTTCCTCAAGTTCATTTGGAACCAGAAGAGACCCATAAAATCAAAAACAATCCTGGGAAACAAAGGAAAGGAAGGATCTCTGGCGTGAAAGTATAGTATAAAGCTACTGTGATAAAATCAGCACAGTGTTGGTATAGAGACAGACTTGAATATCAATAGAACGGAATAGAAGATGCAGACATAAATGCAAACACATTCATCCACATTATTTTTGATGACTAAACTAAACTGTTCATTGAAAGAAAGATAGCATCACTAATAAATGCTGGTGCAGAAACGGGCTTCCCAAATGCAGAAGGCTGAACCTAGAACAATGATTATCAACAAGTACAAAGCTATAGTCAAAATTGAACAAAGATTTAAGTATTATAATAGTAATTAACTCCTCTGGAGTAAAATTTAGGTGGAAATCTTAAAGATATTGGGGTAGGTAGAGAGTTCATGAACAAAAAATAAATTGTATGGGAAATACCTCAAAGAATGAACCACTGGGATGTCATCTTTTTGAAAAGTTTATGCATTATAAAGCAAATTTCCAACAGAGTGAAAAGAAAACCCACAAACTAGGAAAATTATAGCAGACTATTTCTCCCACAAAGGCCTTTTATCTATAGCATGTGAATAATTTTTAATTTTTTAAATTTAACAATGGTTATATTACAGATTTTCTTCATCAGATCAGTTTAGATTAATAGATATCGGTGTATAAGATTGATCAAACAATTAAACATTAACACTTTCAATAAACATAAATTTTTTCTTTCTTTTTTTAACAGTTGACACATTGTATACTGTCCTCACAATAGTTGTACAGAGCACAGTGTGTGGGCATGACGCACTTTCCTATTGATGTTGCTAAGGAAAGAAAAAAAAATTCTCTTTGAATTAAGAGGAAGCAGATGTATACACAGACCAATGTTCCACAATTGCAGTGGGCCACCTTTTAAACTTGCAATGTTGGAGGCTATTGATTCAAGCCTCCTACAGCTCAACTCATCAGTCTAGCTCTGTGTTTTATGCCTCATAGTTAAGCTATTTTTGCTGGGTGATCAAGGGCAAGTCAAAGAAACACCTGTATAACAAAACATTCATCTTTTGTATCTTCCAAGGTCAAATTCTCTCAGGATTAACTTTGGAACCATATATAGTCCTTTGTAGAACTGTTCTCAGTGTCAGCCTTCGGGATGAGTCACGGCCATTGCTTGGTCAGTTTGCTTTCTGTGAAAGCCTGAGAGAATATTTTTCTCTGGGTGACTCTCCTCACACACACTATAGTTCATTTATCCCTTTCCTCTGAAGTCCCATAATTTCCTTGACCAGAAAATTTGAGACACCTCTGAGTTATAGGATGGTACAGCACAGGTTGTCTTATGTCCTGATTCCTCACTGAACTGAAAGGGATAGGGCCAAAATAGTGGCTATCCTTATAACCCTTCTTTTTCTCCAATTTTTGGTCTGTTAACTGACATTCTTAACCTCCAGCAGAAAAGCTTTGTGGTACTATTACTCTATAACATAGGTAATTGAGCTTATCATCACTGGCTTTCTGAATATCAGACATCTTTGACTTAGCTTGGAATTCATAGTTTCTGACAATCATTGATATTCTAATTACACTCCATAGAATGTGATATAAGCAGTTACACAATTTTTATACAGATATTTGGAAATTCAAGGAAACACAAAATATAGCCTGTCAAGCCTAGGGTATTTGGCACAGTCTCTTACTTTCAACTAATACTCTTGAGAGAGAGTATAACAGCAACTGAATTTACATTGGGAACAGTACACATCAAAAAGATGAGAGTATGTAAATAATTTTTCAAAATCAGTATTTCGAAATTCAAAACCCCAATCCAAAAATGTGCATCTGAAATCAAGATATATTTCTCAGAGCAAATGCCAAGTAATTATGTGAAAAAATTTCAATATCATTGGTCATTCAAGAAATGCAAATTGAAATATCACAGAATCCATCGCAGTCCAGAAAAAATAGGTAACTTCAAGCAGTCTGCAAATAAAAACTGCTGCAGAGGCTATGGAGGAAAAGAACACTTCTGTACTGTTGGTGGGAGTGCAGACTGAGAGAACCACTCTATAAATCAGTGTGTAGATTCCTTCAAAATCTAGGATTCAAGGTTCCATTGAAGCCAGTTATTCTCTTCCCAGATTTTTTTTTTTGAAAATAACTGGAAACCTCATACTATAGCAATATATTTACATCATGTTTATAACAGCACAATTTGTCATAGCTAAATCTTGTAAATAACCCAGATGCCTATCAACTGAAGAATGGATAAAGAAGATGCCATATTTTAAAACAATGCAGTATTTATTCACCTATACAACACGATAAGTTTAAATCTTTTGATGGTAAATGGATTCAACTATGAAACATACTCTTAAGTGAAATAAGTAAACACTGCATGTGCAAGCATTGTATGGTATCCTTAGTGTAAAACTCTGAAAGAGAAAAATATAATCTGAAAGGTGGAATAGATACTGGGAGAAGGTATTTAACTCATTCTAAAGGGCAGAGTTACTGAGTTAAGGTGAAGGATAGCAGAAGCAGTGAGGGAAAGATATTTACATATGTATATAAACTGGAAGATTTGAACAGCTGTACTTTGCTTCTTTTTAAGAGTCTATTGAAAGAAGCAGTTAATGTTTAAACTTGTATTACCTTCTTTTACCAGTTGTTTGTACTTTTCCTCTTCTTTTTAGATTTTTGCTACTTTTTTGTCTCTTCGAGTCAGGGTTTCAGTTCACCCTGGCCTGGAGCTCAATTTTGTAGCCCACGTTGGTCTCAAACTCGCACCAATCCTCCTGCCTCAGCATCTCAAGTGCTGGGATTACAGGCATGCATCACCACACCAGCCTTAATTTTTATTCCTCTTAATAAGAAATAGCATTGAGACAGTTTCAAAACAGGTTAGTAGGCAGATACATACACAGACAAAGGTTTTGCAATTGCAGTGTGCCACCAGTGAAGCTTGTGATGTTGGAGGCTATTGAATGTATCTGCTTCCTCTTAGTCCAAAGAGAAGTATATACTTTCCTTTTTTTTTCTTTCTTTTTTCTAAGCAACATCAATAGGGAGGTGGGTCATGCCCACACACTGTACTCTGTAGAACGATTGTGAGGACAATATGCAATATGTCAACTTTCAAAGAAAAGAAGGGGGAAAAGAAAAAAAAAAGTAATGTGGATTTAGACAGGTTAATGATTAATTGTTTGATCAATCTGATATACCTATATGTATTAATCTAAACTGATCTGATGATGAAAATATGTAATATAACCATTGTTAAATTTAAACAATAAAAAAAATTGAAAAAAAAACAGGTTAGTAGGATAGCCTCAATAATTGGCATAATATGTATTATTGTCTTCTTAGTAGTTATTTCGAATACAAGATGCATAAAATGATATTTTATTTTTTAATTTAATATTTTTATTGTTTAAATTTAACAATGGTTATATTACATATTTTCCATCATCAGATCAGTTTAGATTAATACATATAGGTATATAAGATTGATCAAACAATTAAACATTAACACTTTTAAATCAACA
>PVJA010021055.1:0-36106 GCA_004027025.1 Myocastor coypus | reverse complement strand
AAAAAAAAAAAAAAAAAAAAAAAAAAAAAAAAAAAAAAAAAAAAAAAAAAAAAAAAAAAAAAAAAAAAAAAAAAAAAAAAAAAAAAAAAAAAAAAAAAAAAAAAAAAAAAAAAAAAAAAAAAAAAAAAAAAAAAAAAAAAAAACAGGTGTAGCTATTCTTACCGCAGATAAATTAAATGCCAACCCAAGACTGATATAGTGAGACAAAGAAGATTTTCTACATCCTTGGAAAGGGAGCAGTCCAAGAGGAAAAGACATCAGTCACATATGTATCGAATACCAGCACACCCAACTATATAAAACAAATATTGTTGGACATTGATAATCAAATTATCATTAACACAACTCAAATTGGAGACATCAATATCCCAGTGTCAAAAATAGTTACATCAACTAAATAAAAAATTAACAAAGAAATAATCAGAACTTAACCAAACTTTTAAACAAATAGATTTAGTAGATGTCTACCGTGTTCTATCACACATCAGGATACGCAGATCTTCTTAGGGCAGTGTGTTCTGCACAACACTGTAGAACACATTCCAGAACATTCTTATGTAAATGAAAAGGAACTGAAAATAACTCATGAATATTATCATACTATAATGTAATGAAATTGGAAATCAATGATGAAAGAAACCACCAAACATAGACACATGAAATTAATTGTCACATAAGTGAACAAACAATGGATCTCAGATGAAATTTAAGAAAAATGTACACGGATGCAGGCAGGAAATTGACAATAGGAAAATAAAATGTAGAGAGATTTTTATAATTAAATGAAAATGTCAAAGGTATATATTGGAACTTATAGGACACAATGAATGCTGTCTGTGATTGTTTATGTCTACTGGTATGCACAAAGCTGAGGGAGTCACAGGGTGGATTCTGGAGTTTGTGACGGATTCTGGATCCAATGCTTGGACTGCAGATGTGAGAGCTACACCCTGGCTAGGAGGTGAGTAAATTACAGTGTAATGAGGGAAGAGGGGCTAGCTAGCTGTCTGAGCTGGCACCACTCCCTTC
This sequence comes from Myocastor coypus, assembly GCA_004027025.1. Classification (NCBI taxonomy): domain Eukaryota; kingdom Metazoa; phylum Chordata; class Mammalia; order Rodentia; family Myocastoridae; genus Myocastor; species Myocastor coypus. The sequence continues at coordinate 35,077 of PVJA010021055.1, read as the reverse complement.
TTTCTTGCTCTTTGCCTCTACCATGAAAGGTTACTCGCTTCCATGTGCCACCCTGCCTCAGCACCAGCTGAGTATGGATTGAGACCTCTACTAACTGTAATCTAAATAATTATTTCTTTCCTTTATTTTGGGTGTTTGGTGTTTTGTCCCAGAAATGGTAGAAGAGTAACGGAGACACTATCCTATGAGGAAAATTTATAGTGCTAAATTGTCATTTCAGAAAAGTAGAGCAAGCTCAAATAAACAGTCTAATGAAGGTCCATCTTTGAGAAAAGGAAGAGAAATTTAAGCTCACAGCACTTACAGGGAGAAGATTATAAAGGTTAGAGCAAAAATGGATGCAATGGAGACTCAAACAACAATGCAATCAATAAATTAAATATTGGTTCTTTGAATAATTAAATAAAATCAACAAATCCTTAGTCAACCTTGGCAAGAAATAGGAAGGAAAAGACAAATCCAGATAATTAGTAAGGAAAAGGGTGAAATAACAAGAAATCATTCAGAGATCTAGAAAATCATCAATGCCTACTTTGAAAACTTTAATTCTAATCAGATGAAAACACAGATGAAATGGGCGGATTACTATATGCCTATGAACTATCAAGCCTGATACAGTAAGACACAAAAATTCCAAATGACCCAGTATCAGTTAGCGATATTGAAGATACAATTTAAAAAACTATCAACAAATAACAGTATAGACCCTGACATATTCACTGCTGAAATCTATGAAAAATTTAGAGAAGATCTAATTCTGCTCTTCCTCAAACTCTTTAATGAAACCGAATGAGAAGCAATACTTTCAAATTCATTCTTAGAAGCAAACACTACTCTGATAATAAAAACTGTTTGGGATCCAATAAAAAAAAAATAAATAAAAATAAAAATAAAAAAAAAACAGAACTACAGGAAAATTTCCCTAATGAACATAGGTGAAAAAAAATCTTTATTAAGATATTGACAAAGAGGCCGGGCGTGGTGGCTCACGCCTGTAATCCCAGCACTTGGGAGGCTGAGGCAGGAGGATCGGTGCGAGTTCGAGACCAGCCTGGGCTACAAAAGTGAGCTCAAAGCCAGCCTGAACTGCGCAGTGAGACCCTGTCTCAAAAAGCAAAAAAAAAAAAGATATTGACAAAGAAGAGTCTGAGGAAATACTTCAGCAGAACAAGCACTTGCCTGGCAAGTGCAAGGACCTGAATTTAATCCTCAGTTCTGTAACAACAACAACAACAAAAAAAAAAGAATTAAAAAAAAAGAAATTGAGAAAGAGAATGCAAAAAATAATTAAAAACATTATTACTATGACCAGGAAGCATTCATCCCATGGATTCAGGGCTGGTTCAACTTATGCAAAACAATAAATCTAAAACACTATATTGACACAGTAAATGAATGATAACTACAAAAGTCACATAATCATCTCAGTAGATGCAGAACAAACATTTCACAAAGTCTAAGTTTGGGCAAAAATGAAAATCCTACAGAAAATTAAAATAGATGGTCTCTATCTCAGCCTGATAAAAGCCATCACAAACCAACAGCAAAAATCATAATAAATGGACAAAACTTGAAAGTTTTCATCATAAAATCAGGAAAAAGACAAGGTGTCCATTATTATTACTCTTATTCATTATAATTTTGGAAACTTTAAAATGAACACTGAAGATAAAAGAACTGAATGGAATTAGTATGGGAAAAAAAGAACTTAAATGATCACTTTTTGCGGATGACATTATTTCTGTGTAGAAAGCATCCAAGTTAGGAAAAAAAAAAAAGTTAGGTACTGGAGTGAAAAACTCCAGAGTATTTAGTGAAAATGGGGTAACACTATTTGTTAGTTTTTCTTTCATATGTGTTATTTGCACAGATAAAACATTATAGGAAGATAGGGTCACTATTTACTTTAATCTGAGATTGCCCCAGGTCTTCAGGAAGCATGACATTTTTAGGTTATATAACTGGGAAGAGGCTGGGGAAACATTTACATCTCAAAGTGGAAGGATAATTTACAATTGTGTATTCTCTAAAGAAAGTGGTCTAAAAACGGGGAGCTCAGGGAATGATATTTACAAAGAAAACAGTTTCAGTTCAAGGGGAAAAAAGTACTATGAAATAGGTATAAAGAAAACATGACATGCAGTTAAAAACTACAACTTGCTATCAATCACTGATATTCTAATAAATATAGAATGCGATAAAAGCAGTTACATATTTTTACACCTTTACACTTTTAATATGTACAAAATTTTAGCCAGTCAATCCTATGGTATTTTCCTAGTCTCTTACTCTCATATAATACCCTTTTTTGTTTTCTTGTAAATCACCCCTTTGCTTTAAAGAGAGTATAGCAGTAACTGAAATTACATTAGAAGCAACGTGATCTAAAAGACGAGAATGACAGGCATTCCAAGCATAGTTTTACTATTACACATTGCTATCCTCAGGGTCCAAAACATTTTGGAGGTTCCTAGGACCATTATCTAACTCATCCTGTGTATGCAAGTGCATGTCTTTGCCCCTGCCATGCTTCCTATCTTTTCTGTTTGCAGTCACTTCATTGTTTAACCCTTAAGTACTTGATTTCCATTCAGTAGTGTTTTGTCTCTCCATTTTTATTTCTTCTTTTGAGATCTTACACTAGGGAGACTATACAATATTTACATATGTAGGTCTGGTTTATTTCACTTATGAGTATATGTTCAAGATGCATCTATTTATATATGAAGTCTTCTAGTTTATCATTCATTATAGCTAAGTAATATTACATCGTATAAAAGTATCACATCTTTTTGAACCATTCTTCAGATAATGGGCATTTTGGTTTTATCCGAGATTTGATTATTATTAACTTAAGTCTAAGATGTTTGATACTCAGAAAGACAGTGATGACATGCTAAAGTACCTATGTTCTAGAGTAATAGTATCACTAAGCTTTTCTTCTGCCAGATTAAGAACATAAGTTTATGAACCAAATATTAGAGAAAAAGAAGGGCTACAAGGATAGCCAATAATTTTGTCCCTAACCCTTCAAGGTCAGTGAGGACTAAGGACATAAGAGAACCTGTGCTATAACAACCTGTAACTCAGTGGTTTCCCAAATTTTCTGTTCAAGGAGATTATGGGACTACAGAGGAAAAGGACTGAAGATACATAGTATGCCAAAGGGGAGTCACTTAGAGAGAAAACATTCTCTCAGCTTCACAGAGAGCAAACAGGTCAAGCAATGGCTGTGACTCATCCAGATGGCTAACACGGACGACACTTCTACAAAGCATTGTACATGGTTCCAAAGTAAATCCTCAGGGGGTTTGACTGACCCTGAGAGATACAAAAGTTACCTGTTTTCCTGTACAGGTCAGCTTAAACTTGCTCTTAACCAACCCACAGAAAAGTTTAACCACAGGGCAAGAAATTGAAACCTAGACTGGAATGCTGAGCTGTGAAAGGCTTAAATCAACAGCTTCCAACGTTGCCAATTTTACCAATGACCCACTGCAATTATCCAACATTGGATTATATGTACTACTTTCTCTTAGTTCAATGAGAAGAATTTTGGTTGTTCAAATAACAATCAAATTTGGTTGTACATATTTTATCTTCTCAGTGGGTAGTGATTTACAAAAGAATCATTCATGCAAATAATAATTTATAAATCCTGAGTGTAAAAAATCAATGATCTTGATGCAGCATCAATTGAAATGTTGATTCAATTTTTATATTTTGCAAGCTTTTTACTTTAAGTAGTGAAATTCAAGGTTGAAAAACACATGCAAACATGAATAAATAGATAAGGAAACTTAATCTAATTATTCACACTGAGATAAATAATGTAAAATTTCAATAAATACTCTGCAATACATATTACTTTGTCAAGTGAAATTCTACATCATTCGTAATTATTTATGTTTCAGTTCTAATTTCTATGTTGTTTATAAAATGAAAATATAAAGACTAAATAATTTAATTGAAAATATTTATTTAGTATCAAGTAATCTGTATCCAAGAAAAAATAAGTAATTCTGTTTTATTTAAGAATAGAAAATAATGGAAAATCAAAAACAGTAGAAACAAAATTTCAAAAATGCAAAATTTCATCAGAAATATTAATGGGGATTCAACAATGGTTGCTGCATTGCATGCTGTTATCTTTGTATTTGTTGTTTAGCTGCCAGGAACAAGCCTGCAAAATTGGTTTATAAAAATGAAACAACATTAAAGTGTTAAAAAAGAAAAAGAAGCCGGGCGTGGTGGTGCACGCCTGTAATCCCAGCACTCAGGAGGCTGAGGCAGGAGGATTGGTGCGAGTTCAAGACCAGCCTGAGCTACAAAAGTGAGCTCAAGGCCAGCCAAAACTGCATAGCGTGACCCTGTCTCAAAAAGACAAAAAAAAAAAAAAAAAGAAAAAGAAAAAGAAATAAGAATAAAAAGGAAAATAATTAAGCATTAGTAGTTCTTTTAAAAAGAACAAAAGAAGAGCCAACCTACAAGCAGTTGTAGGAGCCAGGGGTTAAATATCTGGGCCTGCCATGCCAGTCCCACCCTTGGGGTGTTCTGAGGTGGTAACTGATACTTAGTTTGGTGACACAAGCTTGTAATCTCAGCTCTTGGGAGGCTGTAAACAGGTGGATCACTACAAGTCCAATGTAGTGGTGAGACCCTGAACATCTCAATAGATCCTTCCCTAAAAAATACAAAAAAAAAAAAAAAAAAAAGAAGAACAAAAGAAATCAATAGTACAATTATTCAAACTATCCTGCATATAAACAATTTATTATAATCTTTTCCTAATTCATGGGTTTTCTTTTTGCTGTGTTGCTGATTTCTTTTTGTTTGCCAAAACTTTTCAAAAAGATGAGATTCCAATTGTGGATTCTTTGAAGTATTTCCTATGAAGTTAGATTTTTGTTCTTAAACTCTCCACCAACTACTATGCCCTTAAGATTTCTACCTATTCATTCCTTACAGATTTTGTGTTGTCCTGTTTTAATATTTAAATCTTTGATCCATTTTGATTGGGGGTTTGTGAGTGGTTATAGATATGGGTCTATTTTAATTCTTTGCCATGTGGAAAAGCAGTATTTCCAGCATCATGTATTGAAGAGACTATCTTCTTTCCAGTGAGCATGTTTAGTCCTTTTGCCGAGGATAAGTTGGCTGCATGGTTTGTATTTGAGTCTATATTATCTCATCTGTTCCACTGATCCTCAGTTCTGTGTTTTTGCCTGTACCGTGTAGATTGTATCACAGTAGCTTGTTAGTAAAATTTCAAGTCACAGATTTTGATGTCTCTTGTCTTTCTTTGTTGCTCAGGATTGTTTTTGCTATTCTAGGTCTCCTCTGGATCAAAATAAATCTTGGGAATGCTTTTTCTATATCTGTGAGGAATATTAGTGGTATCTTAATAAAGGATTAAGATTGCATTAAATCTTCATACCAATTTTAGCAGTATGATTATTTTCACAATGACAGTTCCTTCTATCTATATCAAGGGATATCTTTCCATTTTCTGAAATCCTCTTCAGTCTCCTTTAAAGAGTACTATAATTTACATTGTATAAATCTTTTACCTCTTTTGTGAGATTAATTCCTAAGTATTTCACTTAGAGTGTATTATTGTGAGGGTGTAATTTCCCTAATTTTCCTCTTGGTGTGCGCATTGTTTTTATACAGAAATCCTGTTGATTTTTCAATGTTGACTTTATACCCTACCTATCGTACTGAATTTGGTTTTTAAACCTACAAGATTCTTAGCAAAGTTTTTGGAGGCTTCTATGTAAGAATGACTTTTCCAGGTCTATGAGGTATGTTGATGATATTTTCATAGGGATTACATTAAATGTGTGCAGCAATTTTGGGAGTATGGTCATCTTCATAATGTTGGTTGTTCCTATCCAAGATCAGGGAATACCTTTGCATTTTCTGAAATCATGTAGAATATTTTTTTTCACAGTACTACATTTTTCATTGAATAGAACTTTCACATCTTTAGTTAGATCAATTCCTAAGTATTTAATTTTCTGTGGTGCTACTATAAACATATTGTTTCTCTAATTTATCTCTCAGTGTGTTTGTTACCTGGGTAAAGAACGCTATTGACTTTTGGGCGTTGACTTTGTATCCTGCTATGCTACTGAATTTGCATATTAATTCTAGTAGCTTCTTGTTAGAATTTTTGGGTCTTCCAAGTAGTCTAACATGTCATCTGCAGATAATGATTCATTAACTTCTTCTTTACCTATTTTTATTTGTTTTATTACTCTCACTTGTCTAATGGCTCTAGCTAATGATTCCAGAACTATATTGGAGTGGAAATAGAGGACGTGCTTGTACCTGATCTGAGAGAAAAAGACTTCAATTATTTCCCGCTTAGAATTATGTCAGCTGTTGGGCTGTCATAGATGGATTTTTCCAAATTGAGGTAGAGTCCTTCTATTCAAACTTTCAGTAGAACTTTGAGCATGAATGAGTGCTGCACTTTGTCAAACAACTGTTCTGCATCAACTGAGATTATCATGTGGCTTTTGGATTTGACTCTATTTGTATAGTGTATTACTTTTATAGATTTGCATATGTTGAACCATCCTGGCATTCTTGGGGTGAATCGTAGCTGGTCAGATGTATAATGTTCTTCATGATGTGTTGAATAATATTCACTAGGATTTTATTGAGAATTTTTGCATCTATCTTAATGAGAAAGACTGGGCTTTAATCCTGCTCTTTAGTTGCATTTTTCTCTGGTTTTGTTTTCAGTATAATACTTGCATCCAGGAATGATTTTGGTGAGATTGCTTCTTTTCAATTTCACTGAGTAGTTTGAGGAGTATTAGAATTATATCTTCTGTGAATTTCTTGATGGATTTCAGCTGTGAACCCATCAGACATGGACTTTGCTTTCCTGGTAGGTTTTTTATTATATTTTGTATTTCATTGGCTGTTATTGGGTTATTGAGAATTCTTATATCTTCTTGATTTAGTTTTAGTAAAGTGTATCTTTCTAGGAATCTATCCATTTCATCTGTGTCTTCAGTCCTCTGGGAGTAAAGATTCTCAAAGTAGCTATTAATGATCTTTTGGATTTCTTCTTGGTCTGTGGTAATGTCGCACTTTTCATTCCTTGTTGCTTGGATTTGAGTTTTTTCTTTCCTCTTTTTGATATAATTAGATAGTGGCTTATCAGTTTTGTGTATTCTTTTAAAGAACCAGCTTTTTGATTCATTTATTCTTTGTATTGTTTTCTTGGTCTTGATTTAATTAATTTCTACTCTAATATTTATAATTTCCTCCTTTCTTTGGTCTTTGTTTGGTTTGCTGTTATTTTTCTCGAAGATCTAGGTGCAGCATAAGAGTATTTATTCCTGCTGTTTTCTTAATGTGTGAGTTCAGAGCTATCCACTTTCCTGTAAAAATTGCTTTCATTACATTCCATAAATTCCAGTAGGTTGTTTTGAATTTTTAATTAAAATGTGGATATTGTTTACTATCCTCAGTATATTGTTTAATATCTTGTTTAATATCCTCTGTAAGCCATTGAATATTGAAGAGGGTATTGTTTAATTTCCATGTATTTCTGGATTTTTGTGGGGTTTTTTGTCATTTATTTCTAGTTTAATTACACTGTGTTTAGATAATATGTGTGGGATTGTTTCTTTTCTTGCATATACTTAAGCATGATCTATGGACTAGTATGTGGTCTATTTTAGAAAATGTCCAATGTGCAGCTGAAAAAAACGTCTATTAAGTAGTTGATGGGTGTAACACTTTGTATGTGTCCACTAAATCCAGTTGTTACAAGTTCTGGTTCAGTTCTATTATTTCTTTGCTAAATTTTTCTCTGGCTTACCTATCCTTTTGGGATAAAGGGATGTTAGGGTCTCCTGTTAAGATTGTGGTACTGAATAGTAGATTTTTCATGTCCATTAACATTTGTTTTATATAGCTTGGTACTCCCATGTTGAGTGCATACATATTTATGAGTTACCTCTTCATCTTGAATTTTTCCTCTGACCAGTATATATTGTCTTTCTTTATTTTGTTGATCAATCTTGGTTTGAAATTCAGATTATCTACAAACAGTATTGCTACCCGTGCTTTATTCTGAGGTGCTGGGTCATTTAGTATTGTTTTCCATCCTTAAACTTTTAGCCTATGAGTTTCTTTAGGAGTTAAGTGTGTTTCTTGTATACAGAATATTGTTGGATTTAGCTTCCTTATTCACTCTGAAAATCTGTTTCCTTTTTTGGAGAATTGAGTCCATTTACATTGACAGTTATGTTTGAAATGTATTGATTGTTATGATTCACATGTCTTCTCCTTACGACTGTTTACCTCTTTTTCTGCTGTGTTCAATTTGCTGCCCTCTTTGTTCTCATTTGTGGAGTTTGGATCATTTTGGTCCTTCTCTAAAATATCTTCTAGTAATCTGTATAGGCTTGGCTTTGTCACTGTGCATTTTTCGTTTGTTCTTTGTCATAGAGGTATTTAATTTCTCCATCAAACTTGAAAGACAGTTTTACAGGGCATGGCTGTCTGGGCTAGAATTTATTTCTTTTTGTGAAGAGAAATCTGCACCTTTTTTGATGGATTTTCCTTTAAATGAAATCTATTTCTTTTCTCTAGCAGCTTTTAGTATATCATTCTGCTGGATTTCTGGGATCTTGACTATTATATGTCTGTATGTGTTGTTAGTTGGGTTGATGTTATTTTAAGTTCTGTTTTCCTCAGTTATTTAAATACTAGGGTGTTTTTCTCGTATTTGAGAAGTTTTCTGCTATTACTTCTACCCATATTCTTTTTATATCATTTGTATTGACTCCTTTTTTCTCATTTGTGCCTACTAATCTCGCGTTGTTCATCTTTGCATTGTCTTCTAGATGTTGAACTATTTTTTTTTACCTGCATTATAGTTGTCTTCAAGAAATCCTTTGTCTTTTCACTAGCTGTGACTGTGTCTTCAAGATCTGAAATGCTGTTTTCACTTTAATTCATACAGTTTTGCCAGCTTGTCACTAAGATTTTATTTTCCTGTATACCTCTTTGAAACTGCTTCATGTGATCTATTTCTTTCCTTTATTGCTCATTCAAGGATTCCATCATTTTTCTATTCTCCTCTAAATTTTCATCAATGTCTTCTTTAGAAGCATTCATTTATTTTTCCATTATAGTTATCCTTTCTTTTTTTCTTCAGAGATTATTTCTTATCTGATTTCGTCTCTCCTTTCTGGAGTTGTTCCTTTACTCCAGATGCTTTTAATTCAGAGATTTCATTTTTTTTTTTTTTTTACTTTAGAGGTTATTTCTCATCTCTTCCTCTATACTTTTCTGAAGTTGTTTTTTTTTGTTTTTGTTTTTGTTTTGTTTACTTCAGACACTATGAATTCATACATTTCTTTTTTTTTTTTTTTTTTTTACTTCAGGGGTAATTTCTGATCTGATTTCCTCTATACTTTCCCGCATTTGTTTCTTTATGTTAGGTGCTATTAATTACGCACTTTGAGCTGTGTGATTCCAAGTTTCTTCTATGTTAGTGTCTCTTGATTTTATTTTAGGAGGGGTTGGGGCCTGAAATTTCATCTTGCTCCTTCTCTTTCTCGTTTTGTATGCCACTGTCCTATGACCTTTGATGGAGAGCTTTGGTGCAGTTAAAACACTAGCCCTTACTGAAATTTGGGTCTGGATTAATCTGTTTGGGACTGTCCAGATGTGCTGGCTGAGTGTGGTACCATGCTCCACTCCTTCCTGCTGCTGCTCATGGAAGTAAACCTGCTGTGCTCCTCTGGCAAGATGTTCAGCTCCTCCTGCATTAGCTGGGAGAATCTGATCTCAGCTGCTCTGCAAGGAATTTTGCTGCAGAGTTGCACAGGAAGTGCTGCTTCTGGTGTCTACAAATGTCCCTACATACACTCATGCCGGTTGCTGTGCTCCAGGTTTGTGCAGGCAGGCACAAGGTTCATACCTATATGTGCTTGCTGGTCCATGAGCTCCAGGTGGGCAAGTAACCAGTGGGCATGGGCAGGCAAAAGTTTCCTATCTACCCACACACACTGATGGGTGGGCTCCAGGCAGGCCAGCAATTTTTCAAGATTGCTTTCATTTCCTTATTTTACTTAAGAGATTATTTCTGATCTAATTTCTTCCATAGCCTGGTGGAATTGCTTTTTCTTCTTCTTCAATTACTATCATTTCAGGAACTTTAAGTCTGTGATTTTCAATTTTTTGTATGACCTTGTCTGCAGGACTTGTTTTGGGTGGTCTGGAGGTCTGAGATTAACTTTTGCTCCCTCTTTTGGTCACTTTTCTCTAGAATAAGCAATTTTAAAGTAAATATCCTTTTCCTGATCATTATGGTATTTGATGAGATTATCTTTTAAAATTATAACGAATAAAATATCAATTACATTTAATGTGTAATAGTACTATGTTTTCTTCCATCAGTTTTAAAACTGTTAATGCATTGTTAGCGTTTTGTGTAAATGTGGTGCTCAACATAGCATGAACTCATAAGACATTGTATGTATTCTCTTTTGAGTATATTATCTCCAAAATAAAATTATTTCATTTCTTGGAGAAGAATTAGAGGAAAAAATGCTAAATGTTAAATGTGAACCTTGATCATTCTGTTAACAAAATTCTGGGGGTTTGTACTTTCATTTTTCTGGTACTTGCAGTATATATTTCTGTGGTTTGAAATTTATTTCCTACCTTTTAAAATATCAAATTAGTCAATGGTTAATCAGTGTTTTGTAGATTATTTCAATGAAGAGAGCTGATGACATGCCCTTCTGACTTTCTCAGACATTTTACATGATCTTTTTGTGTTCAGTTGGAATTGTATTGAATTCTGCTTACTTTCAGGAATATTTTGAAACCAAAATAAATGTTTCTCACTGGAGGGCTTAGTGAAATAATGAAACACATCAGATGTAAATACAGAAATAAGTAAATTGTTATGGAAAAGATTTTGAAGACTGAAGCATAATTAAAAGTTTAGCTAGGTTAAGATGACCAAGTACACCTCTGCAGTGTAAGAGGCATACAGCTACAGACAGACGCAAGTTATAGCCGCAGATGGAGACATACGGGGAAAATGTAGCTATAGACATAGAGATATTTACTTTACTATAAGTTAAAACAAGCACCAAGATATAAAGTGTAAGACAAACTTTCACATACAAAATTTTATACTGAAATGATAAAATTGAAATGATAAAACCTATTTTCTTTCCACTTATTTCAAAGAATAGCTAGCTACTCATTTATATTGAATATTACCTAAGTTTTATACTAGATATCTTCTATATTATTAACTACTAGCTTTAGGGACATAAAAAGAATTTCTCATTTTTATTTTGATTGTATAGTTACAGATTTTCTGGCTTTAGTCCAAAATATATTTTAAAATATTCTAACTTTTCATTTCTTAATGGCTATTTTAGATAATTCTACACTTGAATTTTATTACTCAGAATAAACATGAGCTCTATTTTATTCCCCTTTCAGTGTATGACTTGTTAACTGTCTGATCTCACCTCCAATGCCAAACTTGTGGGGTAGGATAACGCCTTTTTTTTTCACTTTGCTGTGCAGAGTAACAACTGTACATTAGTTCATGGATCCTGAGCACAGACTGGATACTCTGTGATCTCATAATGTTTTTCAGAGAAATGTAAAATGTATCCAAAAAAAAACAAAAAAACAAAAAACAATGAGCATGGTGGAACACACCTGTAATCCCAGCACTTTGGAGGCACAGGCAAGAGGATTCGTATGAGTTCAAACCCAGAAACCCAGCCTGGGTTACAAAAGTGAGCTTAAGGCCAGCCTTAGCTGCATAGTGAGACCCTGTCTCAAAAAGACAAAAATAATCACCCAAGTATAGAAAATAACGAAATAAAGAAGTTCTATCCCTGAACTGATGATTGACAACTATTGCTCTTGTACAATATTTAAAGGAACTTTTACTATGCATACGTACCTGAAAGTCACTATACCAAAAACTTCACTGAAATAGCTGAAATATAGTTTATTCTTTCTTTGTCATTTCTTTGTAAGCTTTGGGATTTTTGGTTTGCCCATATAGTTTAATTAAAAGATATGTGTACATTCATTTCTTTTTCTCCTTTCCTCCTCTTTTAGAGAAGTTCTTGCCAATGCCCACACTCACCCTCTGTGACTCTGTGTATGAACTGGTGTGATTGTGACAGTGCTGTCCTGTGGTGCTGTAAAACACGTGATTCTGGCAGCTCAAATTTTGTATCTAGCCTAGATCACATGACCTGAGTCAGGGTGTTCTCTCACTGAAAATAAGTATTTATTCAAGATTATAAACATCAGACTTGTCTCTCCATGATGATGATGGAAAGAAAATTACAATCAAGAACAGTGAAAACAAACACATAAAGTAGCAAAGTAAATAACCAAATGGCTGAAACAGGAGTATCACTATGAGGCCAAACTTCAGAGGGGGATCCTGTATCCAATAAATAAATGTTAAAAAAAAATTAGAACAACAAATATTTCCTAAAATCAGATTTGTTTGAATACAAGCATATCTCCAGTGATCTTTTACTTTTTCTGCAGCACGAGTGACATGGACTCTCTTGGCTGGGTTCCTGGCCCCGAGGTTTTGTGTGTGTTTTCCTTGTCCAGGTGAAAGTGCTCAGCTCCAGGAGAAGTTCTGCCCTAGTGGTTCTACCGTTATCCTTTCACAAACTGAAGACCTACATTCATAGTCCCTAGTTTTCCACAATGAGCCTGGATCTGTCTCCCATCTTAAGGGAAACATTTTAGGCCAGTGTATAATACTGCCATGGTTCAAAGCCCTGCAGGTCTATGACTCCCATCTGCTCACAATTTTAGATTTTATTCTTATGACCTACAGATACCTTGTGTACAATCCTTATTATAGCTGTTTGTTTTTTCTGTATATTTTACCATTATGGGGGCTTTTTTGGAGGAAACATTTTACCATATGTATTCTAAGCCATGATGACCACTAACATAGTGGTTCATGGGCTATAATAAAAAGGACAACTCAAAATAGTGCTTTTTTTGAGTAATTGGCTTAATAAAGCTTGCAAAATAAAAAAAAAAAAGGTTACATAGAGGCATTTCAGAAATATACATATGGAAAAATTGTCACTTCACTTCGTGATTGTGAAAAAATAATATTTTGTCATCTTATTTTCAAAAACAAAACCCATAAAAACAAAAAATAGAAGTTCATAATGTTATGACAGGCAGATAACATTTCTACATTTCATATTACTATCTTTTAATTAGTTAGTTAATACATTATATCAGCATTTAATTATCAAAACAGTGTTACCACTAACCTAACTTTTAAACAAACTAAGAGAATTTAGTAGTACAACCACTTTAACTATAATTTTTATATTTTTTCTTTACCTTTTCCTTCTTTCTTTTCTTCGTTCTGCCAACCCAGTTACTCTTTGCTTTTGAAGTTTCTCTGCATTTATAATATCTATTAGACATTTTGGATCTTACTGACTTTTCCATCTTCTCATGTCAGAACAACAACAGAAATTTATGCATTTGCATCTGTTTTATTTCTCTTATGAGTATGGCCTTGAATTATATCCATTTATCTATGTAAGTATTTATATAAGTCTTCATTTTATCCTATCCTTTTATCCTTTTTTATGGCTAATACTGCACTAAATAAAATGACCACACACACACACACACACACACACATATATATATATATATATATATATATATATATATATATATATATATATATATATTTATGCTGGGTCAAGTGGAAGTTCTAGTCCGAGTTTTTTGAGGAATCTCTGTGCCAAGTTTGAGAATGGCTGTACCAGCCTACACTCACAATTGTAGAAAAGGTTTCGTTTTTCTCAACAGCCTTTCCAACATTTGTTATTCTTTCATTTATTGATAATAAATCCTCTTTCTGGGGTGAAATGGAATCTCTGTTGTTGAACTTGCAACTGTCAATGACCAGTGATGTTAAGTATTTTTCATATATTTATTTGCTTTCATTCTTCTTCCTATGAGAAGTATATTATATCTCTGATGCACGTTTATTGGTAGGGCTCTTTATTTCGTGCGTTGTAATCTTTTTCAGTTCTTTATGTGTTTTCATTAATAGTCCTTTATTTGAGAATCAGTCCCCACTGCTTCCACATCTTTTGGGTTAACTTTTCGCTCTGTTATGGTTTCTCTTGCTGTGCAAAATCTTTGTCATATAAGATCCCAGCTGAAAAATATGTTTTAGGGCTACAAATATAGCTCAAAAGCACAGTGCCTGCATGGCAAGTGCAAGGTCCTGTGTTTGAATCCTGGTAAACACATGCACACACACACACACACACACACACACACACACACACACACTCAAAGAAAAGAGAAGAGAAAAGAAGAGAAGGAAAGAAAAGAAAAACAGAGAACCATTTTTAAAACCACGCCTTGAGTATCACCAAATGATTTTTGGACATCTTTTCCTCAAACACACACACACAAACATACATGCATGCACACATGCATGCATACAAACATATATAAAATGATAATTTCATGTTTCATTTCTGGCACCACATCTTTAATTGCAGTGTGATATATGTATATATATATATATATATATATATGTTGATATCACTAAGAAGAAGTACTTAAAATCTGTAGCCATAGTACTGGAGGCTGAGGCAAATGGATTGTAAATTAATTATTTATTTATTTATTTATTTTTTGTGGGACTGGGGTTCAAATAAATTAATAATTTAAAGAGGCTTTTCTCACAGTAAAAATATACGAAGTCTGGAAGTGTGCCTCAATTAAAAGACACAGGATTCAATCTCCGGTGACCCACACACACGTATTCTATAAATACTATCACAATTTCTGAGAGAATAGAAATCATAATATTGAGTGTGTATTAGTTACTTTTTACTCATTGCTGGGACAAATACCTGACACTCAAAATGAAGGAAGGAAAGGTTTATTTAGCTCACAGTTCATAGAGGTTTCAGTCCATATTTGGCTGGCCCAAATATGGCTGACTGGAGCAGGACAGAGAGCATCCAGCTCATGGCGGCAGAACAGCAGCAAAATGTTGGCAGAGGCAGCCAATCAATCAGGGCAGCAGAGCAGCAGCAACAGCTCGAGTCTGTCTATCTCTCTTTATATTACATTCAGGCTCTCTGCCTTAGCCCCCGCCTTAGGCTACACCCATAATCCCAGAAGTACTTCAACCTATAATTTCATCAGTACTAAAACCCATAATCCCAGGGATCATGGATCAAGTCTCAAACTCTAGAAGTCTCTGCCCAATGACTACATGAGGCTTTGGGGGGACAACTAGACATAAAACATAACAGAGTGAAAGTATAATATTGTAGGAGGATGCAAAGACAATGTTGTCATTTATGTGATTCTAAGGCAGGAAATAGCAATAGCATGCATGATTGAATGGGTTGTATAGGACAGATACAATATAGACAGAAGAGATGAGAAAAAACTTCCTTGGGAATAAAATAAAACGATAGGTTTGTGGATCTGCAAGGTAGCTCAGCAGACTGGACACCTGGTTAGGCAAGCGTTGGGACCAGGGTTCAATGCTTGGAACCACATGCCCAGAGAGGCCCACCACAGGCATGGTGAACTGGTCACTGAGTCCAGGTTGTAGTAGCTCTCACTTGCAATCCCAGCACTGAGGAGGCTGAAAGAAATGAGGAAAACCACAAGTCTGAGTTAAGTAGTGAGACCTTGTACTATATACATAAAAACAGCAGAGGTTTCTAAATCCACATTACTTTTCTTTTTCTTTTCTAATGTTTAATTGTTTGATCAATCTTATATACCTCCATGTATTAATCTAAACTGATCTGATGATGAAAATATGTAATATAATCATTGTTAAATTTAAACAATAAAAAAATTGGGAAAAAAAAACAGCAGAGGTGTGAATATTGAACAGTCTTAAAGTAAATCTCTTTTTATCTTTGTAAGCTATGAGAAAACTCTTTGTGGTTATTAATATGAACCTAATTAACCACTAAAATTCAGCATATATATATCTATCCTCTATATCATGGTCTAGCAGATTTCTGGGAAATCCTAATTAAATGAAGCTAATGTAAATGTTCAGAGAAAGGTTCAGGAAGAAAAAGACTAGAAAGATGATGGAAAAGCCAGCCTCAGAGGTTACAGTCTTTGACTCATATACTAAGTGTAGAATTGGATTTCTCACCATGCTTACTGCTTAAAGAAATCAGTTACTTAATGTTTTGTTCCCCTACAAAATTTTGCTGAATTACTCTCCAATATACTTCATTTTTAGCTTTTATAAGACATGTTATACAAAGGCGTTGTTAGTGAAGGCCAAAATGTTTATTTATAAAAATAGTTCACAGTGAATACAATATGTCTGAGAAGACACCATATTTCACATTAATGTCTCCTAATAAAAAAGAAAGATGGTTATGATTTACAGTGTCTCACTGGATTTCCTACCAAACAAATGCTATGCTATGGACACCTAATTAACCCAGTCATCACATACTCTGAATGCTGCTGTAAACACAGTGCCAGGAGTGAGCCTCACCAAATTTTCAGGGCAAACCCCAAAAGATCTTGGCAAACAAACATGTGAAAAATTGTTTGACATCACTAATCATTAGAGAGACACAAATGAAAACAATACTGACTTCTCAAACCACTCCAGCGAGTTTGGCTGCTAATAAGAAATCAACCAACACAAATTCTCTGAAGGCTATCAGGAAATAGTAGAAAAATACACTCTCTGCTATAGATGGGAGTGTAAACTATCACAACCACTGTGGAAATAAGTGTGAAGATTCATCAACAACTATCACTACAGGTTTCTTTCTACCCAGCTGTCTTCTCATACAAAACACAAGCTCAAAAACATTTCAACAGTTTCCAAAGAAATCTTTTTCTGCATTCACTGCATATTAGTGGGTAGATATACAGAAAACACACCTGAGGCTCAGAAAATTTAACACGTCTTTAATTTGAAATTGCAGAATTTAGCATGTTTATTTTAAATTGACTACTAATACAAATGACTTTGTTGTCTTTTTGGTGTCTTCTTACTGTGTGTGTTTGCTTTTCTCCTGAACTTTTTGAGAGTGTTTTGTATTTATTAGCTCACAGCCTATTGAACTGGGAATATTCTACTTTTTAATGATTGTCATTTTATCACTAATCTATGCATTAAATTTTCTAATAAGTAATAACTGAATCCTATCTTCCTATTTTCCATATTCTGAGCCTTAAAACTTGTATATTTCTAAAATAAGAAACTACTATTAGTTTATAATTGTTCCCTGGGCTTATAAAACTAATTTCTATTCTTCTTTATCATTGCAACTTACTTTTTTTTTGCAGTCTTAGTCTGTCCATTCTTTCCCTTAGAAAATGTTTTAGTAAGTGGTCACTGAGCTGTAAAATTCCTTACTAATTAATGTAAAAAACATGATATTTTGTTTTCCTTTATAAATAAAATCATAGACTATATAATTCTAGGTGTGGTTTTTTGTTTGTATGTTTGTTTGTTTTCCTTTGTACTTTTAGGGAAGGATCTACAGGGTGTTTAGGGTATCACTACTAGATCAGACTCATAGTGACCCCTCTATTTACAGCCTCCCAAGAGCTGGGATTATAGGCACGTGCCAACTTGCCCAGTCTCAGTTGCTGTCTCAGCGTGCCCAGTGGTCAGACCTGAACAGCAGGCTGGGGGACCGCACTCTGGGCCCCAGTGCCTGCTTGCAGGCAATTTAACCCGCTAAGCTATTTGGCCAGCCCTAGATTTGGCTTTTTGTTTAGTATTTTGAAGATACTGTACCAATTTTGGTCATAAAAAATCTGAATTATGGCTCACGCCTGTAATCCCAGCACTTGGGAGGCTGAGGCAGGAGGATTGGTGCGAGTTCGAGACCAGCCTGGACTACAAAAGTGAGCTCAGGACTAGCCTCAACTGCATAGCGAGACCCTGTCTCAAAAAGACAAAAAAAAAGAAAGAAATCTGAATTAGTTATATTATCTTTCAATTATAGGCAATTTCACCACAGACTATAATGAATTTTCTTTGCTTTTTGTGTTTGTTTGTTTTCTGGGTTGACTCGTTTTATCACCTTAAAAATGTATCACTCAATTACACATATAATTTATGAATCTTATTGATGTTTTACTTTAATTGTATGTAAGTTTCTATCATTAACCATTTCCATTCCCTTTTCAGTGTTTTGAAAAATGCAATGGCAATATTATTTTTATATGTTTAGTTGTTAAATTGCATATCAAGCTTATAATTTTTATGTCTTCCTTAATGAATTTTTAAAAAAATTCAATTCTGTTGTTTCATTTATACTTATGACTTTACACATCAAAAGTTTTAAGATTTTTTACTGTTTCCTTCTAATGAATTTCTTTATAATGACATATATATATATATATGTATAGCATATATATTTTTATATTACATATGTGTATGGTATGTCTTCTACAATTGTTATATTGTAGCACACTGCCAAAAATATGACAATTTAAATATAATTTTGCAATTTTTGGAAGAAAGCATCATAATTTAATTAAATATACATTTGTCCATTTATATCAATTTGTGTCAACCATGCTGTGGACTTCTGCTTGAAATTTAAATATTCTTAGGAACTCATTATTTTTAAGATCTTACAGTTAGTATCTATGTAGTGATTTGCTAACAGATGGTCAACTCATTACACCCAGCTAAGTTGAACTAACAGGGTTCTGGGTGTGGGAGGCCCACCTGAGGATTGGTGCCAGCAGCATAGGAGGCCGGAAGAGAAAAGCTGATGAGAGGCGATTATGGAAACTGTTTGCAGAAGTTTTTGGAGTTGTCGGAACCTGCTGGTTCTCTTTCACTGTTCTGGAGGGCCTTCTCATGCAGGTTTTCCTGATGAACATGCCTGTATTTGTCAGAGGAGGAATTCAGGACCTCACTGTCACTGGGAATGGCTATTGTTCATTTTCAGAGAGCTCTGCTCATTTTAAACACTGTTTCCTTGCTCCAGAGAGGAAGATGGTGCACTGCTCAGCTTCCTAGAGAAGCGTGTCATGTTGGATTTCCTGATTGGAACTCAGCCTCCCTCTTCATAGTCACAGTTCAGGACTTCACTGTTGCTGAGGATGGCTGTGGTACCTTGCGGGGCAGCTTTGCTTCTTGCCTTGAGTGGAGTTTTCTGGCTCCAGTCCAGAGGCCTCAGCACAGATCCTTCATACACTGGCATGGAATTTCTAGTTTCCAGTTGGACTTCGGGAGGCACTGTTATGGGCTCTAGGTTTTCAGCTGGACTCATGCAGGCTATCAGAATCCAGAATTTGAACTGAATTCTTTGGTTTTTAGTGTGCGGACAAGTATCTTGCACTATTTGTGTATGATTCTTCGAGTGACAATAAAATAAGCTTATAAAAAATGTTCTGTAGTATATTACTCCCCTGGCAAAAACTCCAAACCACAATAACCTCTAAAAGTCCAAATGCACAGACAGATCTCTTCTTATATCTCTTCTGCCACCATTGAACTGATAAATAAAAACAGATCTTGAAGAAATTGTTGAAATGCCAGGCTATTGCTGTTTTATTCCCTCTTGTTCTGAATGCGGTGACTGTGATAGTGTAAGCACTGAGTGAGTGTTTGGTTGCCTTCCTCATAGCATTTATTCTTATTGAATCTCACTTTTTAACTCAAACAAACATGGATGAATGTAATTTGCATTTCTAGAAAGTCAAATCTAGTTGTTATCATCAGAAAACAGTAAATTTCACTCTACTTTGTCTGTTTAATTTAGCTTTACCCTTCAACTCCCAGTAGTCTTAACTTTAAGCTCTTTTCATCCTCCTTTTTACAAAATCATTATCCATTTCTGAGTAACCTTCATGAAATCTACTGAGACCATACTTGGAAAACTATTGTTCTGAAAACTAGGTCAGTGTTCTTTTGTCCATAGATCTTCTTATCATTTTATATAGAGTTTAATTAATATAAAAACATATATAAAATATGCATTCGTCATAAAGATAATGTTAAAAATTGCTTATGGCATTTTTCTATAGGAAATAATTTTTCCCAATTCTTCCTTAAAGTATCTCAAATTTTACTTGCTAATAAAACAAGTTGAAACTAATTACAAAGTCATCACACAGTTCATTATCCTTCATGCCAGCAGTAAAGTAAAACTGACTTCTATAATATAAAATAACAACCCATTTTTTAGGCACAACATTTTGTTCAGGTAAGTATACATAAATGATCAGATACATTTTTTTATGTAGTTCTAGTACAGGATCTATAGGGCTCGCTGTACAGATAAGACTCATGGTGATTCGCCTGTTTTCAGCCTACGAAGCTATGATTACAGTAGGAGCCACCACTCCCAGTCTCAGTCTCCATCTCAGCGCGCCCTGGGGAACCAGGGCAAGCATGGCACACCATGAATCTAGACCAAGTCTTTGCGCTCTGCCTAAGCAGGCTCTTTAGTTTGCTGAGCTATCTGGCCAGTCCAATATACACAAATGAGAAAATAAGCATTGTCTACTATATATACATACAGACATTGTCGAGGGGTATAAATTCCTGTTGTTTAAAGCCTGTCTCCCCTTTTAGTATCTTGGGTTATTTTGCTATAGCAAGTGAAACAGATGAAGACAGAACATTAAAGCTCATCATTATGTAAAGCTAGTCTCACATCCTTGTACAAAACTCCAATGTGATTCACATATCTCTCAGTGCTACCTAACTGCTGTATCTTAGCTGTTTTGCTTCCCTTTTGTCTGCATGAGTTAATTTTTGCATTCAGTGTAGGAATTAGTTGACTCAGCCAGGAGTCTAAAATTTGTGTTTGTAAGTAAAGCAAGAAAGCAACTGGCAGACATTCCTAATCCAGTCATTATTTGACTTAAACATTCTAGCTGCCAACTGCAAGAGAAAGTGGAAGCAGAGGAGCAGAGATAGGCTTCCAATGTATTTGTTGATGTAGTGGCAAAGTACAATAAAGTCTCACAAAATTAGTTGCTTTTCATGTTTTCTTTATTCATATTAAATATTTTGTCTTGAGGATTTTGAAATGATGTTTTGGTACAAAGTTACAATTTAAATCACGTAGCCATTTGCTCTTTTCTTTTATGAAAATAAATTCCCTCTGGAAATAAAAAGTAAACAGATGTTCCTGAGCATCTCTTTACATATCAGTAAAAGGAAATAAATGTTTACCTCTCACTGAAATCCAAAGATATATTCCTGTTTCACAAGGGTTATTGAAGAGGACAATGAATTATAACACTTCATAAAATAGTCTTTTTTCAGAAGAACTCCAGAGAGAGGCAACAGGTACATCCATCTGGTGAATTTAAGAATTACAAGGCTATATATCAAAATTCTAGAATTGTGTGTCATAGAGAAAAGAAAGAGCCAAACCATAACTTCTACATTAGACAGTACTATTTCTCTTTCTTCAGGGAATTTTGTGGTAATTATAACAATGGCACCTGTTCAGTTTGACTGCAATATAACCTCCATTCTGAAAATGATACAAACGACCCTAACACATAAAAATGAAGAAGAAAAAGTGTGCTTAAAAATAAGTTCTGAGTACCTCCTTTTGACAGCCTCTTAACTTGGCAACACAAACACATATTAGATTTCCCAGTTCCAGTAACTGGAATAACCTCATGGCTACTGTAATGCAGTGAGAAGCAGTGTTATAATTTCTCAAGACACTCTAAAAGCGTGGACTTCTATGTACTTTAGCCCATATTTATTTCACACTGTGTTTCTGCTACCATTTGTATAAGACACAGACTACTTGTATAAATATAGACATTACTCAGTACCACTACATGCTGACCAACTCTTTGTTACTGTGAACAAACTCTTAATGTCAAGTACCTCAGAGATAACTTTTGTTTGGCTTAATTTTGTTTTTGTTTCACTTCCTTGCTTACAGCTTGTGGCAAGGCAGAAATATTTCTGGCAGAAGAAAGTGGCTGAGGAAGGGCAGCTGAAAAATCAAAAGGAGGAAGGAAGAACCAGAGAAGGATTACAGATGAGAGACAGTGCACTGCAGGCCATGCCCTTGACCCACTTCCTTCAGGAAGCTCCAGCTGCTAAGTTTCCAGGGGCTCCAGATAATGCTGACAAGTGATATTTCATTGGTGAATGGGCCCAATACTGAAGAGAGCTTATATGACCCTGTCATCTTGGGAAACCACCACATCCACAAAAATCTGGGTTTTACTGTCATCTCAGTATTTCTGCATCCTATCTATTAGATGATTTTGTAACTGCATTTTTCAGATAAGCACATTGGGACAGTTATGATATTGTGCTTTTATACAAAGTAGCATGTGTTAATGGAAAATCCTAGAACTAAATTCAATTGAAGTAATTTATTTGAGAAGTACAGGCAGCATTAATTGAAGACTGAGCAAGAAAGTCAGAAACAAACTGAGTCAGCACTCAGATTACCCGTTATCTCGCCAACAATATGGGACACTAGAAGTCAGAATCATGGGGAAAGTCTTGGAGATATAGTAAATGTCATACACAGAGCAAGGCTGGGATATGCTTAGTGCAACTATGGAGCTGTTTATTAAGGGAATCTGTGAGTTGTAATTCTTGGAACCATTCTGTGTGAATAGACTTATTTACCACATGAGAAGGGTGAGGAAAAAAGCCTACACACAGGTTGTTATGGTTTATATCTAGTTGTCCCCCCAAAGCCTCATGGAGTCACTGGGCGGGGACTTCTACAGTTTGAGACTTGATCCATGATCCCTGGGATTATAGGTTTTAGTACTGATGGGATTATGGGTGGAAGTACTTCTGGGATTATAGGTGTAGCCTAGGGTGGGAGCTAAGGCGGAGAGCCTGAATGTAATATAAAGAGAGACAGAGAGACAGACTGGAGCTCTAGCTGTTGCTGCTGCTCTGCTGCCGTGTTGGTTGGCTACCTCTGCCACCATTTTGTTGCTGTTCCGCCGCCATGAACTGGATGTGCTCTGCTCTGCTCCACTCAGCCTTGGGCCAGCCGAATATGGACTGAAACCTCCACAAACTGTGAGCTAAATAAACCTTTCCTTCCTTCATTTTGAGTGTTGGGTATTTGTCCCAGCAACGAGCAAAAAGTAACTAAGACACAGGTCTAACTTGCAAGCTGGATATAAAAAAGAACAGACAGAAATTGCCCAAGAATAGGGTCCTGTGATCTCTCTTACAGTGGTCTGGCTGTTTCTGTCTAACTTCAGAGTGTCAGCTTGTATCTATGAATCTATGGATTTTCCACATGTTTGATACAACAAATATACCCCTAAAATTTTATTGTATTTCATGTTTATAAACTGAGCATTTTGCTATTGTCAACAACGTTTTTCTTTAATAAAGCTGTTTGCTTATTTGTTTATCTTTGCAAGATGTTGAAAGAATAAAAGCATGTAAAAATGGGTCTGAATTTGAAGAAAATACATCTTTGTAAAAAATATCAATTTCCCAGAGATACTTGGAGATAACCGTAGGAAGTTAAAGAACTCTATACAGAGTTAACAAACTCCATGTTCTTCAATTATAAAATTAACTCAAAACTTAATGTATGAAATTTCAAAAGATAAATAATGCCAGTACAATGTACCAGAACATGTGGGATACAATATAACTAGGTTTAAACAAGGAAGTTTATGCCTGCAAAAGTACATGTCAGAAGAACAGTTTGCTTCCAGGTAAATAACCTGTCATTATATCATAAAGTCCTAGAAGAATAACTATACAAACATAAGACAATAACAAGACAGTAGATTATAGAGATAAAGTAGAAAACAATGAAATTGAGGCTAGAATCAAAATGATATAAAGAACTAAAGAATTTATGAGTTGGGTAACATACAAAATAGACAAAACTTTAGCTATTCTACAGAAAAGATCCAAGTCTATGCAGTCACAGACTAGAAAGATGAAGTCATAAGAGCTCTTCAGAAATATAAATCACTATTAACAACTAATTTGCCAACTCTTTGACCAATACCTTAGAGAACAGAGGAAAAATGGAAGAGCAGGAAATAGAAGTGAATCAGTCTTTCCAAGACTCAAATAGTTATTTCTTTATTCATCCATTTATTTATTTTTGATATCGAGGATCAAACTCAAAGCCTTGAGCTTGCCAGGTAGGTACCTATGGTGCCCAGCTAATCTCTCCAATCCTCAAAAACTTATTTTTGAAACATTAAAGTAGATAAACTCTCATTTAATCTTATTTTTAAAAAAATAAAACACAAGATACTCGAAGTTATACAATTAAGAATAAAAAGACCAAAATTACAATGCATCCTGCAAAACTACAGAAAAGCAATACCTACTTTAGGAACCTGTTCTTTAGAGTCAGCCAGATAGTTTGGTGGATTAAAGCACCCGGATTCTATCCCCACATGCAGTGCCCTGCACCCAGGTGAACAGAGATGTTGAGTAAACTGGGCTTCGTGGCGCATGCCTGTGATCCTGGGTCTTGGGAGGCTGAAAATATCATTACAAGTCTGATTTGCATAGTGAGACCCTGTATACCCTGTACTAAAAATATTAAGAACAAAAACCTGTTCTTCAGTAAAATGGAAAACTGAGGATATGGACACATGTCTAGGTATGTATTAATAGCTGAAGTTAAATCAAGAAGATATAAAAATTATAAATAACCTAGCATCAGTCAATAACATTAACTAGCAAATTTAAAAATTATCAATAAAGAAAAGCTCAGGTCCTTATAGAGACACTGTTGAATTCTATGGAGACATTTGAGAAAATTTCATGCCAGTACCTTCCAAACTCTAATGAAATGGAAAGAAAAGCAATACTCCCAGGAAGTCTTACCTGAAAGTAAACATCATCCTCATACCCAAACAAGATAATGAGAGAGAGGAAGGGGTGGTAAAGGATGAAGAGGAGTGGAGAGGAGAGGACAGGAGAAGAGAAGGGAGGAAAGGGTTAGGAGAGGAGAGAAAGGGAGGGGAGGGGAGGGAGGGAGGGAGGGAGGAAGGGAAGGGAAGGGAAGGGAAGGGAAGGGAAGGGAAGGGAGGAGAGAAGAAAACTATAGGACAACCTCTGCAATGAATATAGATGCAGAAATCCTGAATAAGATACTGGAAAATAGAATAGAGTGAATCATCAGGAACATTATAACTGTGATCAAGTAGCATTCATCTCAGGAAAGTAGGGTTAGTTCAGCACATGCAAATAAATAAATGTAATACATCACATTAACAGAATCAAGAACAAAAGCCACTTGATTATCTCAACAGATGCAAAAAACAAATTGACGAATTCCACCAATAACTCGTGACTGGAATAGAAAGTCTGTACTATTTTTTTTTCTACAGAAAATTAAAATAGAAGTTCTTTTTTTTTTTTTTTTTTTTTTTTTGTCTTTTTGAGACAGGGTCTCGCTATGCAGCTGAGGCTGGTCCTGCGCTCACTTTTGTAGCCCAGGCTGGTCTCGAACTCGCACCAATCCTCCTGCCTCAGCCTCCCAAGTGCTGGGATTACAGGCGTGAGCCACCACGCCCGGCTTAAAATAGAAGTTCTTTATCTCAATTAGATAAAAGCCTTCTATGACAAATCAACAGCCAACATCATGCTAACTCTCTAAAAACTGAAGTCTTTTATTTCAAAATCTGGAACAAGAAAAAAAATGTACATTATCGCCACTCTTGTTCAGTGTAGTTCTGGAAGCATAGCCAGAAAAATCACATAAGAGAAAATACAAGAGGAATATGGGTAAAAAAGGAAGACATTACCATTACTTTCTGCTGACATGATACTCGACATAGTACACTCCCAAAACTAAGTATAAAAGACTTCCACAATTAATTAATGAGCAAATTCACCAGCATATCAAGATTCAAAGTGAACATTCAAAATGATGAATATTCTAGCCGGGCGTGGTGGCTCACGCCTGTAATCCCAGCACTTGGGAGGCTGAGGCAAGAGGATCACTGTGAGTTCGAGACCAGCCTGGGCTACAAAAGTGAGCTCCAGGCCAGCCACAACTGCATAGAGACCCTGTCTCAAAAAGAAAAAAAAAAAAATGATGAACATTCTTATGTATGAATAACAAACTCACTGAGTGAGACATTAGCAAAATAAACCTTTTCATAACAGCATTAGAAAAATGCAATACCAGCCAGGTGTGGTGGCGAAAGCCTGTAATCCCAGCACTCGGGAGGCTGAGGCAGGAGAATTGATGCGAGTTCGAGACCAGCCTGGGCTACAAAAGTGAGCTCAAGGCCAGCCTGAACTGCCTAGCAAGACCCTGTCTCAAAAAGACAAAAAAAAAAAAAAAATGGAATACCTAGAAATCAACCTAATTATGAAGTGAAAGACTTATTTTGTAAAAGTTACAGTACTCTGAAAAATAAGACCGAAGCGGATATTAGAAATTAGAATGATATCTCCTATTGTTGGACCTGTAGGACTAATATATGATAATATCCATATTTGCAAAGTTGATACACAGATTTCATGTGATCTCAATGAAAATGTCAATAGAATATCTTGGAGTTGGAGATAATTATCATAAAGTACGAATGTAACCAGAAGAGACTTAGAATAGCAAAATTACTTCTGAACAACCAAAGCAAGGCAGGGGTACTCACAAACAATGAGATCAATGGAGCAGAATAGAAGATGCAGAGACACTTCCAAGCACACTTAGCCGCATTATCTTGGATGAAGAGATCCAAATCTTCACGGAAGGATACAGTGTCTTTAGTAAGTTGTGCTGGGAAAACTGGCTTTCCACAGGCCTAAAATTGTACTTAGAGGCATATCTCTCACATGACACTAACCTAAAATTGAAATGGATATAAATCTAAATGTCAAAAGTACAAGATTTGATCTGTTAAAATATAAAATAGCTGAAACTCTGAGAAGTTTAGGTATGGGGAAAGCCTTTATGAACAAAAGTCAGGCTGCACAGGAAATCTTACAAAGTTTCAACAACTGACCTTTAAGAAAATGGGAAGATAATTTTAAGGAAACAGAATGTATGAGGCTTTGTTTATCCCACGTATATACCTATCTCTTTCCACTCATGCCCCAAAACTACACAGCAATGAAAAAGGAACAACAACAAAAACCAAAAGTTGCCCTCACTTACTGAAGTTCACTAATGCAAGATAAAATTAAAAAAAAAAAAAATTACCAGCATAAGCATATGCCTGTGATTTTCAAAGATTTATTGAACAATAACCATTAATGATCCCATAGTGAGTTTAAAAATAGATCTCAGAGGGTCAGCCTGATAGCTCAGCAGACTAAAGTACTTGCTTAGGCAGAAGCCAGAGTCAGAGGTTCCATCCCTGGCATTCTGGTTTGGCCTTGACCCCGGGACACACCGAGATGACAATTGAGACTGGACATGGTGGTATGCTCCTGTAATTCTAGCACTTGGGAGGCTGAAAACAGGAGAATAACTATGAAGCTGATCTACATAGTGAGACCCTGAACACCCTGCAGACCCTGCCATAAATAAATAACCTCAGTAAATTTCAAAAGTTAAATCAGTATGCTCTTATTATGTGCAAAATTAAACTGAATTTAATGAACAATAAGAAATCTCCAAATGTTTGGAAATTAAGAAATGTCCATCTAATAAACAAAATTCAGTAGAAAAACAAATAAAAATGAAGATTAGAAAAATGGGCCATTTCTAATTTTCAATATGGAGCAAAGCCATACATAAAGGGTAAGAATAACTTTCCAAAAACATTGGAAAATAATAATCACTACAATCAACTACGTAGTGTCTGAAGAAACATAAAAGAGAATATTGGCCACAATATGTAATAGAAATTTCAAATAATAACAAACGCTGGCATGGCTTCAAGTTAGAAATGTCTCTTCTTTCTTGCTGGTGAAATTGTAACTCCAAAATTAGTTAAGGCAATCAGCACAGAGATATTTTTGAATAAACTAAAACTAGGAATTTCACTTGACCCAGATTTTTGCCTTCTAGGTACCAGTCCCAAAGAGAAAAATGTATCCCTTCATAGTGATAAATGCATACCCATGTTTATAACAGCACAATTGACTATATCTAAATCTTTTCTTATTATTTAGAAAATTCTTTATTAGTTTCTGTAATCAAACCCATGAAGCTAAGACCTTACGTATTCAATACAGTGTGTTTCCCCTGCACAAAGGATAGCTAAACCTTGAAAGCAGGCTGTGTGTCCCTCAACAGATGCATGAGCAACACCCACAATGGGGTGCACTTCTGCCATAAAGGAAGGTAAGTACGAGTCATTTGTAGGAAAATGGATGCCCTCTGACAGCACAAGGACAAGAGAAACAATTCAGACTTGGAAGTTTATATGTTGTACACTTTTCCTTATAGGAGAAACTCAAAATATAAATAAAGATAAAAATAAAATATAGTAGGAAATAAGGAGATAGAGCTTTTTCAAATGGGAAAGGGATAAAGAGATAGAATGCTGGAGGTGGGTGTTTAAGTGGGTAGGATGGGGCTGGGAAAACAACTAAGGTGTTAAATACATAAGCCTTATATACTGCAAACATGGAGGAATACAAGAATAGAATAAAAAGTAATAAAATGAGTAATAGAATAGATTCAAATATTTTTATATATAGCACAATGTCTAACTAAGGGTTAGTCTCCTTATTTGGAAAAAATGCCTTTAAAAGATGCATGTCCAAGCCGGGCGTGGTGGCGCACGCCTGTAATCCAAGCACTCTGGAGGCTGAGGCGGGAGGATCGGTGAGAGTTCGAGACCAGCCTGGGCTACAAAACTGAGCTCAAGGCCAGCCTGAACTGTACAGCGAGACCCTGTCTCAAAAAAAAAAAAAAAAAAAAAGATGTATGTCCAATACAATTTTGAATCATGACATATAGTTTATTTTAGTAATTTATTCCCTTCCTTCTACCCATGCCATAATAAAGCCTAATATTTAGGGTTTACCTATTATAAATGAGTTGCATGTTGACATCAAGGTAGATATATTGGTATAATAAACTAAATTTACCATCACTTTAGTGAATGATTTAAGTATTCATTTATTTATTTGTTTATACCTTTAAAATATTTTAAAATTTAACAAACCATGGAAACTAAAATTAAATTTTCCCTCCCTGTTAAATAAGCAGTATTGGGCCCTAACATTTATTCACTTGAATGTCAGTGAATTCTCTTCAAATATTTCTATCTCCCATTTTGTTAATGGAGTATTTATTACAAGTATAACATTTAGGTTTCTATTTTTGTCAAATTTTATAGAAACACTTATTTTTCTGATGAATAGTAAACATTACAAAAACATTAGGGCCATTTTCAGTTAAAAACATTCCGTTCTGAAAGTTCTGTTTGATAAAGCTTCCAGAGAGATTGTTCTATGCCCTATGTTTATTTGCATCTATCTAAATGAATCTGAGTATCTGTGTCTGTATATATATATAGTGATTTGTCTTCTTTATGAAGTTTTGCAATAAAGCGAGTATTTCCTTTAAGGACATTATTGATTCAATTTATAAGGAACTGATTGCAAACAAAATTACTTCATTGTATAAAACTATTCCAATACCCAACAGGTCAAATTTAGGAGCTTTGAAGTGTAGTCCTGTTTGCTGCTTTGTCTCACTAGAAGATTGTGTGTAGTGATTTAAATCCATATGTGTTGTATTCCTCTTCTGAAGATGTCTGGGTGCATTAGCAGGTGGCTATGTATTCCTAAAGGTAAGTCCTTTTTTATGATATAATTTTAGTATTGTGATATATAAAATTCATTTAGATTTCCACCCGTATGGTTTCTATTTGATTTTTATATTAATACTATCTTTGTGGCAGCAGTCAAAAGATGAGAAGAAACTATTTTCATATAATAGAAGTTCGCAACATCACATTCCTAAATCCTCAGGACAGAATGCCTCATATTGGTTAATAAACAAAAAAAAAATCCATCAAACCATTAATTTTTGAAAACAGTTCTCAACAATGCAGTAAAAATAATATTCGTAGATAGACATACAGACAGACTGACGGATATAGATGGCTAGAGATACAGATATAGATGTATTTTGATTTTGGTGGCAATTATTAAAAACCAAAAGAGACATATTTCTTCTGTGTTTGTGTGTGTGGGTGTGTGTGTGGGTGTATAACCAAGGATTGAATTTAGGCCCTTGCACTTTCCTGGCAAGTGCTTATTCTACTGAGCTATCTCCCCAGCTCCAAGGAACATATTTCTTTCTTTCTTTCTTTCTTTCTTTCTTTCTTTCTTCCTTCCTTCCTTCCTTCCTTCCTTCCTTCCTTCCTTCCTTCCTTCCTTTCTTTCTTTCTTTGTTTCTTTTTGTATTGTGGACAGCTCAGCCTGCTGCCTTGGGGGTGGGGCGGGGGAGCATGTGGTGCCAGGGATCGAACCACAGTCCCTGCGGTTGCCTAAGCTTTCCAAAGCAGGCACTTTAGACCGCTGAACCATCTCACCAGCCCAGGACACATATTTCTTAAGAGTTTGTTTCCTCTAATTTTTTGCTTCTTAATTCCATATCCTCTTTAATTATTTTTTCCACCTGTTCCCTTGCTCATCTACACTGCAATGTTCTTTTCCTTTCCTTCCATTGAGCAGATAGTAGGAACGGAGAGAAATGAAGCTTGGAGTTAGTAATTTGAGACTGTACTGCATCTTTCATTAGCCTCAGTTCACTGAACAATTTCGACACTTTGGTAGTTGAAGTAAATAAATAAAAGTTTTCTTTACCTAGCTTTTAGTTTCTCCAGTTTTCCAGCATGTACGATGCATTGACTTTCCTAATAACACATTTATTTAATCAAAATTGTTTTAGTTTTTTGAAAAGCACAGTCCCTTTAAAAAATAAGGTTCCTATAAACAATTGGAGAACTAAGTGAAATTTATGACTTAAAAGACAAGATGACTACATGAGTAATTTTTATTGGAAGCAGAAAATTTATAGATTATTGTGGAATCTGTACCAGTGTAACCTCTAAAGTGATGCAGATTTTCCCGCTTTGGCACAGCAAACTCTGAGAAAAAGATGAACGAAGAATCAAGGCACAGAGGAGATCAGGAAACTGCGCCAACATGAAGCAATACACTGACTGAGACCCGCAGATTTATTCAGGAACAATGGAGGCATAGTGTTTGTCTGTCTCCAGTTAGCAAGGCATGGTAGCACAGAGGCTGAATTATTAACTTTTATGTGACTGTTCCATAGAGAGCTTCCTGGCTTTCCTGGCAAGGCCTATCTCTGTTTGGTTGGGCACAACATTACACCTTCAGGATGTTTTGGTTCCTCAGAGTTAGCAGTTTCCCTTTCCCCAGTCAACTCAAGCAGATGCTAACCTGCTGGGTGTTCCCAAGAACTTCCTCGCAATTTTCTAATCCAACAAAATAAACTAATAATTAAGTGAAGATTTGAAGGAAAGAAAGATGTTGGGTAATAGCTGGGGAAAGATTCAGAGGAACAGGCAGAAAACTCTCAAAAGCCTATTGTAAGGTGAGAGTACTAAAGTGTCTCACATGACATTGGCAGAGTTAGTGTTCAGAATAGAGGCTCAGAAAGAGAAAGACGTCCCAGATTATGTAAGGACCTCTTAGTCATTATGAAAGAAATTTTCACTGTTATTTAATATGCATGTACATAACAAATGTTACACTGCATCAATGTAATGGATGAGTAACAGGATCCATGGTGAGTAAATGTAGCTCTTGAGAAGTGACACCAAGTACACTGTGTGTGCTTGGGCCCCACACAGAGTCCCACACAGACCCACCCTAAAGTGACAAGGGAACAGTTTTTCTCAGATAACAGACCATATTTTCTCTGACAGAACTCACTATGGCTTTTGCTACTTAAAGTCCTGTCTGGCCTTGACTGGTGAGATGGGCATCATACAGCTTCATATTTTTTCTCAAAC
The DNA here is from genome assembly GCA_004027025.1 of Myocastor coypus. Classification (NCBI taxonomy): domain Eukaryota; kingdom Metazoa; phylum Chordata; class Mammalia; order Rodentia; family Myocastoridae; genus Myocastor; species Myocastor coypus. The sequence continues at coordinate 3,106 of PVJA010021055.1, read as the reverse complement.
ATAGTAAATATGACTTCCCAATTCTTTTCAGCTAGTTTCCTATAAGCAATCTCAGGCCCATGTCACTTAACATGGGATCCTATTTCCCTGTATTTATGAGACAAATACTGATTGCCCATTCAATATCATAGAACCCTTATATGTTTTTCTTTTATTAGTGGTGAAACTATTCTGGACTTTCAGGAAATTGTTGACTGATGGATTTATGTACAGGAATAAGATGACATGATCTCTGGTTTTAAATTGTTGTGTTATACTAGACTTTATGAGGCAAGGCTAGGGCTTGGGAGAACTGCTATGCTTTGAAGTATGCAAAATACACAAACGGATCTGTAATGCGCTGCTCCTGTTCTTTCATCAGGAGCTCCATTTCTGGAGATGCACGGAACTGCCCCTTTCAGGAACTGACCTTGGAGAAGAACTATTCAAGTTTATTTTTCCTAAAACAACCTGTATCAAGTGACTGATCGATGGTGGCATATGGGAAGGAACTCTCTGGTGGGCAGTTTCTGCTGCAAAGCTCTTTATGAAATTGGCTGAGAGCAACACTGCAACTTCATTCCAGTTGACCTCCTTCCTTTCTCAGTTCTAGTTTTCAATTATTCATTCCTTCAGAGCTGTGCTTCTCAGGGACATTTTCCCTAAATCTCCTCAAGAGAATATTCATCTTCTAAGCAATGTTACCAAGTGAAATTTGCAAATAAAGTATAAAATATGGAGCTGAATCTCTGCAACATTATAAAAGATTGCTATTTGTGGTACTCACGTTAGCAATGGTTTTGCTCAGAATTAACTGGTGGCCAGAAGCAGCACTAGAGGAAAAAAACAGTGTTATTCTCATTTAACACCAGCTTGCCTAGATTCCTTAACGTGTGACACGTATTATGCATTGCATTTGTGTATTGCTTTTGGTAGGTCTAGGTGATGTAGAAAATTTTTAGATGAAGCACTGGAAGAGGAGACAGAAATAAAGTTAAGTTAGTCCTTCAGATTATCATCTTACTTAGGTCTTCATATCCTCCATTCATGGCTCCTAATCAAGACATTTCTGAATCTACCTGAGCTACATAAAGATGTTATTTCTTTGTTTCTGGGTTATTCTTTAGAAATAGGTATTCTTCTTCCAAATCTTTGCAGAGATTTTCATTAAAGAAAAATAGCATTATACTAATTTGATATCAGTACAGGAAAGAGAAATGCTTCATTTTTTATTGTATGCTTAAACTTCTGAGCATTTAAATTTTTCTTTTAAATTAACATGTAGTAATGACACACATGTACAGTATAATATGTTTCAATACATGTATACATATGTACAATATATTGCTCAAGCCAGGATAGTGAGCATTTTCATCTCATTATTCTCTTCTAAATTTTGAATCAGTTAACTACATTGGAATATTTTAGATATATGTATAATTATCACTTTCATGATAGGAAATTTGAATCTCTACATGATGTATTTATATTCTTTTTTCTTTCCCATTCCCTACCCTCCTTTTAACCTCTCTTAATCTTCCTACTTAAAAAAAAATCTTTGCTTCCAATTTTTCCTTGTTTTCTCTTTTTTTCTTTTCCCCTCCTTCATTCCCTTTTCCCTTTCCCTACTTCCCTTCCCCATTTGAACATTTTCTATTTTACAGTATCTACTATGTGTTTGGGTCCTTATTTACATTTTCAGTTTCTAACACCAGAGAATCAATGTGATATTTATGTTTTGTTTTGCTTTGTTTTGTTATTTTATTCTATGGTATGGCATATGTGCTTACAATTTTTGTAGGAAGATACTAAGAAGAGGAACAGCAGAAGCAAATAGAACCTCTTTCTTCGGGAATCTATACATTGATTTCCATAGCTTACACCACCAATAGTGGAGAAGGGTTCCTTTTTCCCGACAGCCCACCCAGAATTTGTAATTGGTTATTTTTTTTTGTTTTTTTGCAACAGCCATTCTGTCTGGAGTGAGATGAAATCATAGCATTGTGTTAGTTTGCATTTCTGAAATGATCAGTGAAAATGAAGCTTTTTTATATATTTATTTTCCATTTTTATTTTTTCTTTTGAGACTGGTCTTTATTTCAGATGACTTTTTATATTGTGTTTTTAGATTGGGGACTCTAATAGTTTTTAATTTTTATACATTCCAGAAATTAGTCCTTTGGTGGGGAACAGCTGAACAAATTTTTCTCCCTTTGTGGTTTCACTCTTTACTCCATTGATGTTTTGATTTGCTTCTTTTTTGCTGTTATTGACATTTGTGTTACTACTTTTCATAAATATCTCAAATTTATTTATTTATTTATTTTTGTCTTTTTGAGACAGGGTCTCGCTGTACAGTTAAAGCTGGCCTTGAGCTCAGTTTTGTAGCCCAGGCTGGTCTCGAACTCTCACTGATCCTCCCACCTGAGCCTTCTCAGTGCTGGGATTACAAGCATGCGCCACCACACCTGGCTAAATATCTCAAATTTTAAAAAAAATAAAATTAAAATTAAATTATTTGTGTAATGGAAAGATAATAATAATAATCATAAGCATAAGTATAAGGACTCTTTTCATTCAGGGCCCAAAGAATGAAATTTTATGCCCTTATGGTACATTCAGCATAATGAATATTTAAGAAAAACTATAGGATAAAATGAGATATTCTAGCCATTGAGGAACTGCGCATTTTTTTGTTTTTTTAAATGAATTTAGCACAGGGTGTACAGGGTATACAGGATCTCACTATGTAGATCAGACTCGCAGTGATTCTTCTGTTTTGAGCCTCCCAAGCACTGGATTACAGGCGCATGCCACCATACCCATTCCCAATCCCATCTCAGCAGGACGCAGGGGTGGGGCCTGCACAGCATGCTGGGAATCGAACACTGGCCACTGTGCTCTGCTGAAGCAGGTGCTTTATTCTGTTGAGCCATCTGACCGGCCCAAGAAATTGTGTATTGTAACTAAATGAAAAAAATACAAAAGGAATTTCCAGAACAATACAACACATGATGATATACTTAGTAATAAGCTTCTAGACTTAGCTTTGGCTTATGTGACACACAAACCATACACAGCATAGTTTAACCACACACATGAACTCATTTCTCACATTTCTGGAGTC